>OVBE01018259.1:0-10051 GCA_900406425.1 Iberis pinnata
TCGAGATCGTACACGTTTTGTTATTGATGTGGCTAGGGATGTCTGGAAGGCTCATGCAGTGCTTGAGACGAGAGTGGGGAGTGGGGGGAGCTTACGACGGGATGCTAAGTGGCTCTTTCCACCCGATGGTTGGTGGAAGATGAATTCGGATGGAGTTTCGCGTGGAAATCCGGGACTTGCAACTGCTGGTGGTGTAGTCCGAGATGCTTTAGGTCAATGGTGTGTGGTTTTTGCTCTCAACATTGGGCGTTGCTCAGCACCGTTGGCTGAACTATGGGGAGTGTACTATGGTTTATATGTAGCTTGGGAGCATGGAGTGCGGAGATTGGAGGTGGAGATTGACTCGGAGATGGTTGTGGGGTTCCTTAAACATGGTGTTGAAGCGTCGCATTCATTGTCCCCCCTAGTACGGTTGTGCTATGGCTTTTTATCGAAGGACTGGGTAGTCCGGTTTTCACACGTGTATAGAGAGGCGAATCGATTGGCTGATGGTTTGGCAAATCATGCCTTTTCTTTACCCTTAGGTTTTCATTTGTTCAGGGAGAGTCCTATTTTTGTTAACTCTCTTGTTGTGGCAGATTTGAATGGCGTTTTGTGCCAAGAACATACAATGTTGTAGTTTGTTTTTGAGTTTTTAATTTATTAGTTCGGTTGGGGATTCATCCCCTTCCACCCACCAAAAAAAAGTAAATATTTTTATTTATTATTATTTATAAAATTAAAATTAAAATTAATTTGTAAACTTGATAATAAATTTAATTTTTAAAACTCATGATAAAAATGAATATATTTTAAATTTTTAGATTTAAACAAAATTATAATTTTTAATTTAAACTATCAACATATTTTATAAAAAATAAATAATAATATTTTGTATAATTATTTTGTTATCAAACATATCCATGCATAATTATTTACAAGTTCCAATAAAAACATGTTAAAATGTACCTTTAAACACTTACCAAAATAAACATAATATATCAAATTTACGTTAGCAAATGTATTTAATATCATCTCTATATATACAAATGTTTTATTTCTCCGTCTTCTCCTTTCTTTTCCGTTTCCTTCCACGCCTCGCTGTCTCACCGGCGGCAAACTGAGCTATTGACCGGAGTTTCATCGCCGACGTCGAGTTAACTCTTTCCACTACTGGTAAATTCTTCGCAATAGATCATTGTGAGATGTATATCAAACTCCTATTTCCGATCTGAGAAAACGCATATAACTAGATTCATCAAATTCATTTTCGATTTTCAGATTTTTGTCTTCCTGAATATGAAGATTCTTCTACTCTTAATGCTTCTCTGCTATTCGATTGCTTCCTCTTCGGGAGATACTACTATTCACACGAATAATTGGGCTGTCTTGGTCTGCACTTCTCGATTCTGGTTAAAAATCTTCATTCCTTTGAAATTACTTCTTCTGCTTTTGATTCCCTGTAAGAAATCAGATGATTCATTGTTCAGTATTTTCATTTGTTTTTAATTACTGGTTGGATGTTCGATCTTAATTTGGGTAATGTGTATACTTTTTGATTCTTCCTTGTAAATTGGTAGCAGATCAATGTAGTTCTTCTGGTGAACTAGTCACAAATTAGGGCAAAACTAACATGAATTTCACAAATGGTGAAAGGTTTTGGAGTCAAAATCTTCTCATCATTTTGTGAGAGTTATGTTTGATTGAGATTGAGAAACTTGTTCTAGTTACTGAAAATTGTGTATCTATCTATCTATCTTTTTGAAGTTACAGGTCTTGTTTATTTTAAACTATTGTTGTCGTTGCTACTTTTCAGGTTTAACTACCGGCACATGGCCAATACACTGTCTCTGTATAGGTGAAATTTCGGTTTCTTTTCCTTAACCGATACGTTTATGTTTGGATAACCATCCATGGAGATAGTTTTCTTCACATTTTGTTTCTTACGTCATATTCTGTTTATTTGGTGTTTCTAGGACAGTTAAGAGACTTGGAATTCCAGATGAAAGGATAATTCTAATGCTGGCAGATGATATGGCCTGTAATGCTAGAAATGAATACCCTGCTCAAGTTTTTAACAATGAAAACCACAAACTTAACCTCTACGGAGATAACGTTGAGGTAAATTTGTAGATAATTCTCCAAGGGTTTTAGCACAATGATCAGTTTATGTAGTAAATATTCTCTCTTTATCTCTTGAGTGGGTATACTAGATGCATCTGCATCAATAGCCTTCTTATTCGAAAGAACATATTCATAAAAGTTCCATGCTTGCATCCTATATATGTATAAAAGTATTTTACTGTTCTGTAAATGCTCCCAGCCCATATAAAAGAAGGGCTGAATCTGATTGTATGAAATCATTTTCACTCAGGTAGATTATCGTGGGTATGAGGTAACAGTTGAGAATTTCATGAGGGTTTTGACTGGGCGTCATGAGAATGCTGTTCCAAGGTCAAAGCGTCTCCTCAGTGATGAGGGTAGCCATATTTTACTGTACATGACTGGCCATGGAGGTGATGAGTTTCTAAAGTTTCAAGATGCAGAAGAACTCCAGAGTCACGATTTAGCAGATGCTGTTAAACAAATGAAAGAAAAGCGTAGGTATGTTTAACATTTATGGTGTTTGTTTAGTCATCTTTGAGTCGTAGTTTTCAGTTTCTCTTTTGAAAACATGGCTTCTCCTGCCAGTAGCATTTCCATGGGTCGTTTCTTGCTGGAACAAACATTATTCATTTATTATCTCATAGTAATTCCCTTTTGACTATCTGATGACACTATTTGGCTAGCCTAGGTTCAAGGAGCTGATGATAATGGTTGATACTTGCCAAGCTGCCACTCTCTTTAATCAGGTACATCTGAGTGTCCCTTTTTCAGAGTTAATTTCGTCTTTTTATTTCAGGAGAATAGTCTTGTAAGCCAAAACTTCAGTTCTGCTCTGCCTTTTGGAGTTAATATTGATAGACATCGTATCTTTACTTCTTATGCCAAAGCTTGTGATTAGCAGTTACTTCAGTTGATATTTCATAATATACAAAAAATTGTTTTCACAGCTTCAATCTCCTGGTGTTTTGGCTATTGGTAGCAGTCTTAAAGGAGAGAACTCATACTCCCATCACCTGGATTCTGATGTAAGTGCTCTTCACTATTTCATGAATGGAACATCCATAACAATTGTTAATGGGAAGGTTTATCCAACAAAGTCATCATGTTGTTTGGGGGATCGTTTCTTCTTTTTATCATTGTATTGATCTCCAGTTCTATTATCCATTTTGCTTCAGATTGGTGTATCAGTTGTAGATCGGTTTACATATTACACTCTTGCGTTCTTTGAGAGGCTCAATATCTATGACAATGCATCACTTATCAGGTACGCCTCTTTAAGCTGAACTCTCTGATATACAAACATCCATTCACCTCCCTAGTGTTGTGCAGTTTGTTTAAGTCTTACAATCCAAGACAGCTAATGTCTACTGCCTACTACCGCACTGATCTATACGAACCAAATCTGGCCGAGGTAAGGTGGAGATTGATTGTGCAGTGTCATGTTTTATTTCCTTTCCAATTTTCATGAACTTTGTCTGTCTTGTGTTGATTAAATACTCAATTCTCCAAGTTTACTTATTATGAAAATCAGGTCCCTGTCACAAATTTCTTCGGTTCAGTAATGGAGACCATTCATACTGATTCAGCTTATAAAGCCTTCTCAAGTAGAATATCAAATAGTAAGACTAATTCCGAGATGCCACTCGATCAACATCCCGAGAACGATCTTCAAAATGCAAACATCCCAAACGATGAATCGAAAACTGAGGTTAGTGTTCATACCTCCTTCCCTGGTTTCATCATAAGTAAGATCAAAACTCTGAAAATATGAAGTTGAGTTGGTGTTCAAGTAAATTAGAAACTGAGATCTCATGGTATGTGTATCAAATATTTGTAGTTGAAGGAGCAAAAATGTCCATATACAGAAATGAGAATGGACTTTCAAGAGAAACTAGAGAAGCTTGAGAATGTTGATACAATGGTTAATCTTAGCTTAGCAGTGATGGTTGTTATTGTAATGGTCTCATCATATTTGCTATGAGCAGAGCTCTTAATAGAGAATCATAATCTCCACTTTTACTTATTTGATTATTACTGTTACATGATTCCATATGCTACACTTTTTTTTCAGTGTTTTCAAAATTTCCTTTTAGAAAATGTTGACTCAATTTAAAATTTGATATATTACTAAGGTTAGAAATTGTATATCCTTATATGATGCAGAGTATTTGACTAGTGGTTATGTAACTGTGATTCTAAGATCTTATTTTATGTAAAGTCTAAATTTTATATAAATTGTTTTTCATCAACAAAGACTAATATATTAAGCCGTAAAAGATTTTCCACCTAATTGGATATTTAATTTGTGGATTTTTAACATGAATTCCACAACAATTATTAAAAAAACATTTTTCCACCCTTCCAAAAATATAACAAACATAAAAATTTAATTTTTCTTAAAAAAAAATTTGTCGTATGAAACTAAACGGACATGATTACAAAGCAGAAACATCAAACATACTAAACCAGCAAAATTCAACTAAAAAAGTTCGAAATTTCAAGAAATCGAACCCGAAAACACCAGGAATCAAAGCCCGAAAACAACCGAAAATCAAAACAAACAACAACAATAAAACACGGTCAAACAAAGATTTAGAACAAAACTAAAAGATAAAGCAACTCTTAGAATCTCAAGATGAGAAATTAGTTTTTGGGTTAAAATTTTAGTTTAAAAGGATGAAAGTGAATGCTATTTTAAATTTGTGATATTTTTAAAACAAAACTAATTTTAAAATATATTTAAAAAATTAAGATAATTGAAGAAAAAATATTTTTAACTAAAAACTAAAAAAATGTTAGCTTTTATAAAAAAAAATTTTCCTACTTAGTGTAAGTTTGATTAACAAAAGAAAAGTTTAATTTTATATTCAAAATATTTATTTTATTTTATTGTTAGTTGTTTGTTTTGATTCCCGGTTGTTTCGGGATTTAATTTTCGGTGTTTTTGGACTTAATTTTATGAAATTTCGAGTTTTTATAGTCGAAATTTGAGGATTTAGTATTAATATATTGTTGTTTAAAATAATATACACAGTCACACACATAAGTCGCAACGTAACAAATGAGAAACAGACCATCGTTTTCTCATATCCTCAAACTGACTCTGACCCTTTACTTACTTCTTTTATTACTTTCTCTCTCCTCTCTCTCTCTCTCTCTCATTATTTTCACATTCCTCTTCAAAACCTACCTGTACTCTCTCTCTCTCTCTCTCTCTCTCTCTCTCTCTCTCTTTGCTGTTGATTCTCGTTGGAATCCACAAAATCCCAAATTCACTTCTTCTCTTCAAGATCTCACCTCTCCTCTCTACTCGATTTGATTTGAGATCCGTCTCTCTCGGTGATGCTCTTATGGCTAATCTAGTACCTGGTGTTTTACTCAAACTTCTTCAACATATGAACACCGACGTTAAAATCGCCGGTGAACATAGATCATCTTTATTACAAGTTATTAGTATTGTACCTGCTCTTGCTGGTGGTGAACTTTTCCCTAATCAAGGTTTTTTCCTTAAAGTTTCTGATTCTTCTCATGCTACTTATGTTTCTTTACCTGATCATCATGATGATTTAATTCTTAGTGATAAAATTCAATTAGGTCAGTTTATTCATGTTGATAGAGTTCAATTTTCTTCACCTGTTCCTATTCTTCATGGTGTTAGACCTATTCCTGGTAGACATACTTGTATTGGTTCTCCTGAAGATATTGTTGCTACTCATTCTTTAGGGTTTCTTAATGAAGATAAGGTTATTGATAATGGGTCGTTTGGTTCGAAATTGAAAGAGAGAGTTAAAGGAAATTCTAAAGGAGGAGTTGTTGCTAATGGTAATGGTAATGGAAGTGATGTTGAGAAACCTTTAGGGAATAATAGATTGAGTTTTAGTATTTCTAAGGATGATTCTTCTGATGGTAAGAAGATATCTTCGTTATCTCGAGTGAAATCCGCTAAATCGAGTTTGAGTTTGGATGTAAGGAAAGAAACTTTAGGGAAACTTAAGACTTCTTCTGGTTCAAAGTCTATTCCTTCTTCACCTACAAGCTGTTATTCACTTCCTACTTCTTTTGCAAAGTTTGCAAATGGAGTTAAGCAGCAACAACAGGTGAAGCCTAAAGTATTGGAGAAAGGTTCTCCTAGAATGGGGATGTCAGATAAGGGGCAGTCTCTTCTCAAAGAAGGGAGTCCGAAACTCGGGAAAAAGCTTCCTATGATTAAGAATTTCGTGCAGGGGATCGAATTTGGAGCTAAAGCATTGAGGAAAAGCTGGGAAGGGAATTTAGATATCAGAAGTTCAGATAACTCAAGAATGAAGCTTGCCAAACGTGATTTAACCCCTGATTCTCGGAGTTTAACAGTAAGCTTCTTTTTTGCTTTCTTGGCTTTATATTGCAAAAGGGTTATTTTAGGCTTGTGAAGTTACATCCGAGCAATTTTATTTTCCTATTTATTTGCAGTTGATTTGAAGCTGAAATCTCTTTGAACAGTTATTTAAGAGCATTGTTAAACTGGTTCTATTCCTTGCTATCGCTGTATCGGAACCTGTTTTGTAGAAAATGAGTGTTCAGATTTGTTTGTAGCTTCACAAATGTTAATAGTTTTTTCTAATTTCAGCTTTCTGAATATAGAGCTTGTATAATTTTTGGTTTCTAGGCTCCACGGAAAAGCACATCAAGTGAGAAGTTACCAACTAAACAGGAGAGGGCTAATATATTTGCAAGATCATCAAAGGAGCAAAATAAAATTCAGCCAGCCAAGAAAGTCGAGACAACCGGAATATCAGACACTAAAGATAAAACGAGTAAGCCTAAGTCTACATCGGTTGAGAAAAAATCTACGACAGAGAATGGATTGCCTGGGAATTTGGTCAAAGTCCCTGTTAATGGTAAAAGATTAGCTTCTGCCAATATCCAATGGAATTCACTACCTTCATCTCTTTCAAGGCTTGGACAGGTATGTGCTTGATTCGTGATAAGGTTTTGAAGCTTTCCAGTGATTAGGAGAAATCATCTTTGAATTCAAGTGCCAGTTGTGATTCTAAAAAGCAAAATTCTGACTGTAGAAGTTCTTATATTTCGTATCTGTTGTATGGTTTTCTTTTACTTGAATACATCTCCAATCTAACTTGTGTACTCCAGTGGTAGAATAGAACCTTATAGTATAGTGTATTGCATCTTTGTTTTAGTCTTTGGAATCACAATTTGTTTTTAAGATGAGCTTATTGGCTCATTGCTGATATGAATTTTTGCAGGAAGTCTTAAGACATAGAGATGCTGCTCAAGTGGTTGCAATAGAGGCGATGCAAGAAGCCTCCGCTTCTGAGAGCTTACTTCAATGCCTCATGTGCGTATCCTCGTAACAGAATTTATTTGTTGGAAATCGTTTTGAGCTCCGAGTTTAGTTATTTAGTTTTTGTTTCTTGATTGTGTAGCATGTATAATGATCTCATGTCATCGGCAAAGGAAGATGATCCATCGCCAGCCGTTGAGCAATTCTTGAAGCTCAATTCCGGTTTAAAGAACGTGCAAATAATAACCGAGTCACTATCTAGATTAACCTCTTCAACATCATCTCCAGAAAGTGAAGAACACAGATCTGAAGAAGCCTTAAAAGCGGCATCAGAAAAGCAGAAACTAGCAGCCTCATGGGTTCAAGCTGCACTAGTCACTAACTTATCAGCCTTCTCTGTCTACTCCAACAAACCAGCCAAATCAGTTTCATCTAAGAGCAACAACCCCATGATCATACTCGAAACCCCGGGTAATAACAACAAAACCCGTGGGAACATCCAGAACCAAAACCGGCCAACGATTGGATCTAAACTCGTAGCACAAGGTATGATCCGTAAACACAGAGAGAACAATAACAGCCAAAAGGCTAATAACACAGTCTTAGGATCAGAGTCACCACCACTAAACTGGGTTAAAGGAAGTGGTTTAAACGAAGCAAGTGATTTAGCAGAGAAGTTACAAATGGTATCTCAAGAATGGTTTTTAGGTTTTGTTGAGAGATTCTTAGATGCTGATGTAGTTGAGACATCTTCGAATCTGAATCTGTCTGATAATGGTCAGATAGCTGGAATGTTGTCTCAGTTAAAGAGTGTGAATGATTGGTTAGATGAAATTGGATCAAAAGAAGATGGAGAAGAAGTATCAAAAGAAACAATAGATAGATTAAGGAAGAAGATTTATGAGTATCTTCTTACACATGTGGAATCAGCAGCTGCAGCACTTGGTGGTGGTGGTGGCTCAGTCTCGTCTCCTAGACCTAAACCAATTGAAACTAAAGCAAAGAGATAAAATTTATGAAAGCTTTCTTCTTCTACTTTATTTTTTGTATATAAATTAAAAATTGGCGGCTAAGAAACCAAACCGAAAATGTCGGACAATTTGGACATCTCTAAGAAACCAAACCGAAAATGTCGGTATTTTTATTCATTACTAAACAGAACCTCTTGGTTCAAAAGATTTCAAAATATTTTTTATCTGAAAAATTAAATTGAGAGTGAGAAATGAATCATAGAAGTTTTCTTTTCACCACTTTTACCATTTTTTTTGTATGCACCAATTAGTTTAAGCGGTTAGAAAAGAAAATGCAATATCGGTTTCCAAATGTGCAATTAGAATGGTCAAAAAGTGACCTAAGTTCATAAAACAAAAGATAAACAATATAAACATAATTTGATAGAAAGTTAGGAGTACAATGAAACAGTTTAGTGCGGTAAAACACTTGAATGATTCAAGGTTTTTTACTGTTTTTTCGACTAATTTGAGGGAAGTCAACTTACATCGTGACTTTGAAAACTTATACGTACCCTGAGTATTCAACAAGGTGATTACCGTTGCTCCTTCCGATCGCGAGAAGACCATTACATAAGATAGCAAAGCGGTTATGTAACTGAAGATTGTCTTTGGTTTTGAAGCCAAAGGAAAGATCACTCTCAAAGAGAATGAGGATGGTGGGAAAATTCTCTTATCTTGTTATGAATTTGCCCAAGAAACTTGACTCACAACTCACCTAACCTCTCAATTGATCAAGAATCAGAACATAAATTTAAAAGACACAAGAACATATTTGGTTACCCAGGGTTCACCCTTGATTTGAGGAGCTACGTCCATGGGGCTGAATCAGATCAGTAATTCACTATATCAAAAAATTGAACAAGATTGTTACAAAGAATTTCTCTCTTAAACATGAAAACCAGACGAAAAAGAACTCTCAAAAACACTATGCTTTAACTCGAAGAAGATGATTGTATTAATAGCTTCCACGTGTTAGCTTTCTGTTTCAACGGTCAAATAACAGCAAATACTCTGAGAGATCTGGAGTCTTTCTTCGAATCCTTCTTCAATTGCAAAAACAGAGTAAAATACTAAACCAGCAACACTCCACCTTGAATCTAATTCCAATTGCTTCAAGAACTTCTATTATAGCATAAACCTGTTAAATCTGTGATTCCATTGACGAGGTGACTACTTTAACCCATATAGTGATTTCTTCAACAAACAAACCATATGTTCCTTTCCCTTTTGCAAAAAAACCTTCTGGATGCTCTATATACAATGCTTGATCCAAGTCACCATGTAAAAATGCAGTTTTTACATCCATTTGCTCCAGTTCCAGATCTTGATTTGTTACTATTGATAACAAGACTCTGATAGATACATGCTGTAGAAACCCGTATTTTGACGAGAAATTTTTTTTTTTCGTTTTTGTATATATATTTCGGTTGTAACGGATAATTTCGAATATGTAATTAACGTAATCATAATATTTAAGTGTTAAATAAATTATGTTTATGTTTAATTAATAATCCGAAAACCGTAAAAATTTGAATCGAATAAAAACCGAAATATATTAAAACGATAAAAATCCTAGATGATTGTTCNTTATCTAATCGGAACCATGATTTAATCAAAAATTAATCACCAAATTAATTCAAATCAAAAGAAATTAATTTAAACCACTTGGTAT
>OVBE01018260.1:0-10051 GCA_900406425.1 Iberis pinnata
CATCTCAAAGATTAATTCAATCTTTTATACTTTCATAAGCATTGTTTCCTTGACCAGTCTTTGCTTCTTTCGGCATTGTCTTGAGACGATCTTGATTTGGTTTATGATCTTCATCTCAATAGGATGATCTCCACAAGGATCCCATATGCGTAAGCAATGCATCCCTGTGGTAGTCATCATCTACTTCAAACCTCGCCTACGATCACATAAAAGACAAATCATATATTTATTATTTGATTCTTCTCATTTACTCTTGCTAAGTGTATAGAAACTGTCACCTGGATTGATTTCCAGAGTACTGTCTTCACTTCTGCTGTAAATTTTTTCCAACTTTCAAGTACCACATGAACGTATTCTCTTACCAACGCACCTAGATATGAAGACAACTAAACTGAAACATCACCATAAGGTTCTCCCAAAGAATTGAAATCAACATGAACTCTGGTATTTGGATCTATGGCTATGTCTTTCATCCTTGTTGGTCCACGCTTTCTCTTATGAGAGCTTCCAACTAAAGACGCTTGATCTATACTGAATTGGACTTCACTTTCATGCTCTTCTGCATTATGATGCTCTACTGGCACATCATTTCTCTATGCTTGTTATTTTGTGTTTGATACATCTTCATCATTGGGATGTGCTTGTTCTTCTATGATTAGTACATCTTCATCATTGGGATGTACTTGTTCTTTTGTGTTTGGTATGTCTTCTTCATTTCTCTCTGCTTGTTCTTATGTGTTTGGTACATCTTCATCATTGGGATGTGCTTTTTTTTCTTTGTTTGTTACATCTTCTTCAACTGCCCTTATTAATTTTTTAGTGATTTCTTTCGTCCTCTCTTTTGCTTTTGACGTCCCATCTCAGTTCACCTGAAACAAATTATTAAAAAAAGTTAATTCTAATACAAATAATTCAATAGCATACAACAAGATACACAGAACAATCAAGCACACAACAATCAATCCCTCACACATATATTCCTTCACAATTAGTTATGGCATTATCTGCATTATCATCCTCAACATCCATGTTAATGTTTGTTGGAAATGGCACAAATTTTGTAGCTCCCTTATGAACATCTTCCTTACTGTATTTTCTTGAAGGACCTCTCATGACAATATACCAAGTGGATGACCCATTTTCCCTAGATTATACGACTTGCTATTCTTGCGATGCTAGTATGTACGGGCAAGAAGAGAAGGAGGCTTGACTATGATGCATGTTAACAATTGTAAGGCCATCTTTAATCGTCACTCCATTACCCTTTACTGCCCACTAACACCGGAAAAGAGGAACATAGAAGACATTGTAATCAAACAAAATGATATCAGTAACTGTGCCGTAGTAAGATAACAAGTCAACCACTTATGATGTATCTTTAGCACTGGATCTACAAACTGCGGTTGCCTCATAGTAAGCTCCAGAATTCTGAGTTTTCCTATCAACTGATGCTATGTGAAACCTCTGCCCGTTAACTATAAAGCTTGTATATGACCTTGCAGAACAACGCGGTCCATAAGCTAACCACTTGAGTCTTTCTTCGTGTTCTTTAGAATCAAGAGGGACCTGTAAAGTAAATAAGCAAGTACATAAACACCTATACCATAGTACCATAACAATAGAACTGTGATTTCTAATCACGCACCTATTCTGTTAGCCAAGTTTCAAAATTCTTTGTATGCATGCTTCATAAGAATGATGCATCTCGCCGACATCTGTCATTTGTGTCTTGTAAATATTGGAGATGTTCACTGTGCAAAAGAAACCAATCGAAATGCCAGTCATTAATATAAACGTGCATATAAAGATCAATTAAATGAATATGTTACTTACTCTACATAAGGTTTTACAGGAACCAGGTTTGGATGACAGCAAGATGTGCTATTTTCTTCTCCATTTCAGTGAGTGAAATTGAGTTCCATATAGATATTGGACGCCCCTCTAAGATAGAACCGTTCTCATATTCCATGTTTCTTTCAGTTTTATCTTCTACATTTGTTGTTTTTTTTCAGAAAGTTCCTGCAAAACCTGATACAGTACTCAGCTAGATATGACTCAGCGATGCACCCCTCTGGTCTTGTAGTATTTCTAAGAAACTCTTTGAGTACTTTCATGTACCTACAGAAATGAGAGTAATTATAGATTAGATAATGAATAATAACAATGAAATAAGTCAATGGACCATGATAGTACCTTTCAAATGGATACATCGATCTAAAATGGAGTGGTCCACCAAGTCGGGCTTCCCTTCCTAGAAGCACAGTCATATGGACCATGATATCAAAGAGACTTGGAGGAAAGAATCTTTCAAACAAGCAAAGAGTCTCTACAAGCTCAGCTTCCATGACCAGAAGTTGCTCTCTGTCTATCACTCTCTGACACAACATATTGAAGAATGTGCATAGCCTTGTAATTGCTAGCCTAGATCCTTTAGGTAACAACCCTTTACGAGCAATCAGAAAAAGTTGCTGCATTAAGACATGATAGTTATGTGATTTTACTTTACATTCATCTAGTGAAACACCTCTAGAAGTTTTTGAACAATATCCATCTGGGCCTTTGAAGTTAAATAGACGCCTGCAAAATACCTTCTTCTCTGTCTTGGACAATAACCATGGTGCTGGAGAAAGATGTGTTCTCTTTTCCTGGATTTTTGGGTGAAAATCCTCCCTAATACCAAGATATTCCAAATATTTATGAGCCATTAGACCATCTTTTGATTTTCCACAATGCAACAGTGTTGAAACTAAATTAGCTGCCACATTCTGTCAACATGCATAACATCTAAGTTGTGCCTCACCAGGAGATCCTAATCATAACAGAAGCAAATAAAAAAACCTCATCTAAGTTAAACAATATACAAAAATAATAGACAAATTTAATCAAAGGGAAGTAGCTACTTACTGCCCAATAAGGTAGCTTGAAAAATATTGATCTCTTCTTCCATCTAGATAATTCTTGCTCATCTACTTGGACTTCTTCATATTCCTCTTCCTCTCCCTCTGATTGACTAGGTAAACCCTCAGTATTAGATCCTATATTTGTACAAACCACCCTTTTCCTCTTACTTTCATATTGTTTAACCTTTCCAAACCCATTCTTGAAATTTCTTAGGTTTTGAGATATTTCACGTCCAGTTAAAGTCCGTCCCCTTCTCCCTTGTTCCACCTTTCCATCAAACAACTTCTTCTTTCCACAAAAACTATGAGCTGGTGGCAGACCTTTTCTGTGGCACATGTACACATGTTTTCTGCTAAACTTTAGCCACATACTATCAGTATTATTCCCATATAAAGGACACCCCATTCTTCATTTTAGTTTTCAGCCTGCAAGATTCTCGTAAGCTGGGAAATCACTGATCTTCCAAAGAAGCATCGCCTTTACAGTAAACGTTGATCGAGTCACTGCGTCGTACACTAAATCTCCAATGCTCTACAGATGGTTTAGATCCTCAATGAGGTGTTCTAAGTACACATCTAAACTATTACCAGGCTGTTGTGGACCGGGAATCAACAATGAAAGCATGATATTCTCCTTCGTCATGCATAAGTATGGTGGCAAGTTATAGTTGACTAGCAAAACAGGCCAGCAACTGTACATCATATTCTTCATATTGAATGGATTAAATCCGTCTGTTGAATGTCCAAGCCTCATGTTCCTTTCTTGACCTGCAAAGCTAGGGTATTTGGCATTTATTTGATCGCAACAGACTGAATCAACAGGGTGTTGAAGTTTTCCATCGGTGCTTTTGTTGTTGAAGTGCCACCGTAAATCCTTGGCCATTTCCTCAGACCGGTACATTCTCTTCAGTCTTGGGATTATTGGAAAGTACCTTAACACTTTTTGTGGGGCTCCTTTCTTCTTTTCACTAGTGTGGATATTAGTCTTCCATCTTTAAGCATTGCATTTAGGGCAGTGCTCAAGCTTCTTCAACCTCTTTTTGAATAGGCAGCAGTCGTTGACACATGCATGAATCTTCTCATAACTCATATCAAATGACTTCAAAAACTTTTTAACTTCATACAATGAAGTGTGTTGCACATTCTCCTCTGGTAACATCTTTGGCAATGTCTCTAGCATATCATTGAAGCTCTTGTCAGACCACCCATTCTGAGTCTTCAATCTAAATAATGATACGATTGCCGGTAACTTTCTATAGTTTGCACATGTCGGATACAATGGTGTTTCAACATTAGCTAGCTTTGCCAAAAACTCATCTTCTTTCTTGTCGTCTCCCTCTACCATCATAGACAAATCCCCTGTACTAGATAACACTTCGTCAAAATACTCAAAAGCTTTGTATAACCCGAAGATCTCATCATTCCATTGATGAACACTTCCTTTATTTGTATCCCATGAGTTGAAGTCTCCATTTAGATACCAATCAGACCGCATCTTATGAGCCTCCTACATTCCCCTAGTAACAAGATGGTCAACTACCATACTCCCTGAGTGATGATCTATGTTTCGGCAGTCAATGCAAGGACAGACACCCACCCATATCAATCCCTCCAGAAGGTGCAGCCACATCTCATACAAAATTTTAAGCCCCTATCTCATAACCAGGATCAACTCTAAGGTTCGTAATCAAAAGAAAAAGCACATAAACAAGTTAATATAAGTCTCAAAACACCTACTGAAAACTAACATATATGATTCAGTTAATTTCCTGCTAAGATGCACCCATGCTTTGTCCACCATTGTATGTTATAACCTGAATCAAAACATTTACTAACATAAAGAATCAATTCAAAGTACAATCAATCATATTCAGAACACGTATCTGTAGATGATAACTCCTTTTTATAGACTCTCAATTCAAGCAAACAACTATGAAATTGATATCAATCATGTAATAGCAAACACGAAATCAAACATGCAACTACGAGATGTCAATAATGTAAAAGAAAAAACGAAATCAAACAAGCAACTACAAAATCAAAACCCTAGAGTCTTACTCAGAAATGATACAACTACAAAATATAAAGAATTGAAGAAGTATGCTTGATTAACAGAAATCAAAACAAGGATACATATGCTCGAAATGAGCTCAATACCGAATCAGACCTCGCAATTGCAGCAAGATTTCCTTTGGTGACAATGAGATTGCGATGTAAGATAGAAAGGGGAAATGATTTGAAGAATCTGAAATTGACCAAAAGTTTTGTTATTATTCTAAGAGAAAATTGGAAATGAGCTAGAGAGGGAAAACAATATCTAAGAGGGAAAATTATAATTTTCACTAAGTTTTTTGTGCAAAATTGGATATAAGCTTCCCGCTTACTAAAACTTTACCATAGCGTTAATTTAGTGTTGTTATATAGTATTGAAATTTTAAACAGATCTACGATAATTGATCAGTAAAATATAGATCTACTAACTGCCTAAAAATATTATTTGATGCAGATGTCACTCGCCCATAACTAGAGAAGACTTGAGTCCTTCATTGCTGCTGTATATGCATAGCTTTCATTGACTCTAGATTAAAAAATAGTGACTCTGTTGTAAAAGGTGATGAGATTGAGTATGAAGAATACTCAGATACTGCTTTATTGAATCAAAACAGGGTTGTGACTTTATACTATAGACCTTACATGTTCACTTTAAGACAATTTGTTAGTGTTTAAATAATTTGATTTTTCAAAACACTTACAGTTAACCTAAAGTAAGCATGTAAGGTACATAGTCTAATGTCACAATCTTGTTCTGATTCAATAAAGCAGTATCTGAGTAATCTTCAAACTCAATCTTATTATCCTACTGCTATAACTCAGCTTTAATGTAATTCATAATACTACTTTTTATGTATTGTAGTAATAAATTTTTATAGCTAAATCTATCCTCATATTTACTTCTTACAATAGGCATGCATTGTAATAATAACTCAATCTTTATGTAATCCATTCGTAACACAAACATTAAAATTTATAACTCTGTCGTAATCAAACATAACTCAATCACATATTCTAACCACGAAGATAAATCAGGCATAAACTAAACATGACTCAGTCGTAAACATAACTCAGTCGTAAATTTTTAACATAACTTAGACATACGCGAAGAAAAACCCAGCCTTTAGTAAGGTAACTCAGCTGTAACGTTCATTTTAAGTTTTATAACTCAAACATACAATAACAATAACTTAGTCCTATCATTTATTACTGTCTAATACACTAATATTAACCCAACCGAATGATAAATAATAACTCAGTTGTTACATATATTAGCTGTATAAAATATTGCTTAGCACTAATATCGACAAATTTTAATAACCGAGGAAAATGATGTCTTATTAAGTAGCTATGATGTCTTATTACGCATATATTATGTCATATAACAAGAACAATGATGTCTTATTACGTTACTGAGGTCAAATGCGATTATAATTTCTTATTATGCAACTATTATGTCATATTAAGATGCAAATGATGGTCTTATTATGTTACCAAGGTAAGAATACAACTGAGCACTAATATCTAAAAAATGAAACGATGTCGTTTAGTGTTTATTGTTAAAGTTTAGAAAAAAAAATTAAAGTAATATCCTTCATTAAAAGTCGCCATATAACTAAAAAACTCAAATTCGTAAATCAACCATAAAGAGTAACTCAAGCTTGATTAAGTCAGAACTTAAGTATAATTAAACCAGAAGTCAGTCGTATAAAAAAAAATTATGATCCGTAAATCACCCGTAAAGCGTATCTCAGCCAAAATTAAACCAGAACTCAGCTACAATTAAACCAGAACTCAGTAAAATTACAAAAACATTCAAATCCATAAATCATGTTCATCGAAAAAGTTTTCACATTATGCCCACTCTTTCTACAACCAAAACATATGTTTTCTTTCCTTGGACGTTTATTTTCACGTGCAACTTTTAAACCAGATTTCATCCTTTTTCTAGGTCTTCCTAGTTGTTGACGAATAAAAAAGGGCAGACACGGTTGTTTACCCACATTTTCTGAAATGTGTTGTGATGAATTAACAAACATAACAGATTCAGCGTATGCGTTAACAAAATAAACACTGTTATAGTAAGGACTACATAGGGATATACAACAAATATTCATGTACTTGGCATATGTGATTTTGTGCGCATATGATAATTTCTCATGCTAGAAACGCTTGCATGTGCACTTTTTCCCTTCTAAGTTAAAAATATGCAAAGAGTGCCCATATTTAACTTCATTGTGATGAGAATTAATCAATTGTACCGTAAACAGTCTGACAGCATTAACGCGACCCTATTATAAAATATCAATACAAAATAAATAAAAACATTACGAGTTAATTATGATTTGATACTGCAGACTTGTGAAATGTGACATTTGACTTATTATTTGTGACGATTGACTTACATGTTGTAGTTTCTCGACACCACACGTAAGCGTAGTTGGCTGCGATATATCATCCTCTCTCCATTCAGCAAACCATCATCATAACTAGTATCAATTCTAATAGCAGAACAATGTTAAGACCTATAGCATTTGACAATCGTGTGTTCATTGATTCTACTATGTTCGTAGTCATTAAATTGTACCTTTCACAAGGAAAATGGACACGCGCCCACACTCGGACATCAACGCTTTGGAGGTAGCCATGAAGTTTAGGAGCAATCTCTTCAAAAATCGCATCAAAATCAGGCATCCTTAAACATCTTGCCACTTTCTTTACCAGACAAAAAAAACATCTTTTCCTTTGTACTATCCCAAAAAAGCCAGTGCATACACATTCCCAATTGCTTTCCCTATCGACTTATGACTATCTAAGATTATCGCAAGATCGTCGTTGTCGGAATCATTATTTTCAATGACAACCACAACGAAATATATTGGGAAAATCTAAAATAACATCCTGAGCTAGTGGTGTGAGAAGCATATCTTTGTATTTACCATTAAGAAATGTATGTCGATGAGCAAAACTTTGCGCATGAAAGAAAACCCAGCTATGCTCGCAAAAAAACAAAAGGAACACATACATGAATCTTCCAAACTCATCGATTTGAAGATGCATACTTGTACCCAGATTTTCCCTTCTTATCATGTATAAGTAGGAAGGAAAGTTATCAAACTCAATCTCAGGTGTTCCCTCATTGATTTCCCTTGCATATTTCAGCGTCCTATGTGATTTCCAATATTCCATCTGTCCACATGATCATTCGAATAAGTCAGCCGCATCACATAATTAAGTCAGTCATAACGAAAAAATAACTCAGCCTCAACGTTAATATAACTCAGCCATATCACAAATATTAATAAGTCAATCGTATCACTAATATTAAGCAAGCCATAATATATATGTATATCAGCATATCGTTAATATAACTCAACCCAATCGTTCATATAAGTCGGCCAAAAATAAAAATTACTTTATACCAAACTACTTATTGATAGATATTCTGACATTCGAAGGTCAAGCGGACATACCAACGTCGCCAAGAAAGTTCATGTACAACTGTCCTAATATAATTGATCTTGCTTGTCGAGATCAATAAGAATTCTCAGTTACAGAACATTTATCATTTGAATCGTAAATACGAACGTAAAATGTCGAGGAATCCCCTTGTGTAGAAGCACAAACTCTCCAGTGACATCCATCAACCCACAACTCAAAAACCAGTGTATCTATCTTGCATACGACTACATCAAAATCAAATCGATCGCTCAATACATCTCTCCAAGTCGGATTTACTCCCATATCGTTGCCCTGCCGCAAAGTCTAGCGAAGATATCTCTGACCTTAAAACCTCTGGATTCCCATTAGATGCTCATCGAACAATTATGAGATCTCTTCTTTAGAGGTAGCGTCATTGAATCTTTGTCTTCTGTTGGAGACTCACCGTATGAGCTTAAGTTATCAACTTCAGACGAAGCACAATCCGAGTCATCGAACATTTCAAATCGGCTTTCAAATTCATCTTCTTTTTCCTCTTCTTCGACTAATTCATATTCTCTACCTACTTTCCCTTTTTCTCCTTCCACTTTAGTATAGCAGTCATTGTCATTGTCCTAGAAACAGAAACCATCATAACCTCCATTGTAATCATCGCAAATAGATTTAACGTCTGAGCGTTCTCTTTTTGAGCTAAAACTATACAATCTTTTACTCTTCTTTCTTGCTCTGTCATTCGGACTAACTTCGGCATCTTTTTCGTAATATCCACATAGATACGTAGGTGTTCAATTTTCTTTAGGCTTAGAAGACCTTGCAACTTTCGAGTATTAGAGACATAAACTGGTGGAGTATTGTGTGCCATTGTATTCAAAGCTTTATTCGAGAACATGTAGCTCAGCTGAATCTGATGCCTCGACTCATTCAATATGTAACCATCGAATAACGACTTAACTCAACCATTTGCTAACAACAACTCCGTCTAATTCTCGACAGCTCAACCCTCCGATGTATAAGTCAGTTGTAACTTGTGTTCGTAGGTCAGCAATTATCACATAAATAAGCCAGATTTATGTAATTAAGTCGTCACGTGTGGCTGACTTATGTATACATAAGTTAATTGTTATCACATAAATCAGTCAGATTTATGTAAGTAAGCCGCCACGTGCGGCTGACTTATGTTCGTACGTCAGCCATTTTCTCATAAGTCAGCCACGTTGTGTAACTAAGCTGCAACGTAACAATAACTCAGCTATAGCGTAGTAAGTAGCACTTCACATCTGCGTTCATTAATCCACATTAGCGAATTCCTACATGGCGAATGACATTCCTATAAATATTTTTTGTTACAACGTTAACGTATTATAAGGGCATGTTGGACATTTAAAAAAATGCAGTAATAAATATTGTTTGTATGGTTTTGGTCATTTATACTAAAATGTGTGTTGTTTAAACTTCCCTAGATTTAAATGCAAGCAAAAAATCTTGATACCAAGGATCACCATGACAAGTGCAAATATAAGTCCTCTATATAAAATGAGATGTCAATCTCCATAATAGTATGTTAGAGTTTATTTCCCTAAACAAGTTTTTAATCATAGAAAATAGGCAAAAGTACTTACTTGACCTATATTTTTCAATTAATTGCTAAGGTAACCCCA
>OVBE01018261.1:0-10050 GCA_900406425.1 Iberis pinnata
TTTGTCCTCAGGAACGACCTTACCCTTGATTGCACGTTTTTACCTTTCTCGCAATTGCTTTGTTTTGCATCCAAAGTGTTTTTAGCATTTATCTGTTTTATGCATTTTTACTTTCGTTGCACCTAGGACCCTTAGCACCAAACCCCTTTTAATATCAGCTTGACTTTTAAGCATCCAACATANCTTTATGGATTGATAAAAACCCGTCCATACTACAACGATGGGTTAATTGATAACCCGTGACCTCAAAATCCTACTATCAGTCATCGACTTTTGTTTTGTCTTCTCTTCCTCCCAAAGATCTCATCTTTTGCATTCTTAGGTAATCTAGATGTTGGAATTGGACAACTTCCATCGTCCCAGATGTGAAGCTCATGACGAGAACAAATGTCTGGCAAGTCTAATCTAGACTTCAAATTGTCTTTGACATTCCCTTGGACATTTAACATTTTGTTCATTATGTTGTCAAAGAATTTCTTCTCGACATGCATCACATCTAGGCTATGCCTCAACAAATGCTCTTTCCAGTAAGGCAAATCCCAAAATATGCTTTTCTTGTGCCAGTTATGATGTTCTCCTGCAAACTTAACATTGACATGTCCATTCCCACCGACATTAGCATCATTGGTCATTCAACACCAAAATATCGCATTTGTTTTAATAGATATGTACCATCTAATTTAGGAGGTGGACGTTCACCACATCTCTTCTTCGTGAATAACGTAGTAGATCGACAATATAGTGATTTGGGGAAGAAAAAAACCTTTGGTAACAATCAAACCAACATTTTTTCCTTCGATTCGTCAGCTGGAATGAGTAGGTGTTATCGTTATAATATGGACATGTTAGTTTCCCATGAGTTTTCCATCCTGATAATATTCCATATGCTGGAAATCGCTTACACTATACATAAGAACCACACACATTTTAAATTTTTTTTATAATGACACGTCATATACCTCATCCCCATACTTCCATAATGTCTTCAACTCATATATTAGTGGTTGCAAAAATACGTCAAGCGTTCGTTTAAGATGTTCCTGCCCTGGTAAAAGAATAGAGAGAAATAGAAACTCTCGGTTCATACAAAAAGATGGCAGCAAATTGCAAGGTGCCACGATGACCGGCCACGGAGAATATTGTATATCGTGCTTCCTGACCGGGCTGAATCTATATGTACTTAATATGAGATAAAATTTCTTGTCTCGCATGCAAAATCCAGATAAGTAGACTGAAAATGACGCCATGCTTCTGCATCAAAACGATGTGTAATCTCTCCATCAAATCTATGCTCAGCATGCTATCTCATTACCGCATCTGTTCTCTCATACTGATACAACCTCTTCAACCTATTTGTTAGTGGCAAATACCACATCCTCTTGTAAGCCATTGAGACTTTACCGCATGTATCCTTATACCTTGGTTTGCGACAATATCGACAACTCGTTCGGGTGTTGTCACGTATCCAATAGATCATACAATTATCGATGCACACGTCTATAACCTAATATGGCAATCCAAGCCTTGACACAAGTTTTTAGATCTTGTAATATGAACCTGGAGCATTGTTATCCTCTCGCAAGATATCTCTCACAAACTTGGCTTTTGCATCAACTGCATCCTCGAGAAAATTATAATCTATATTAATTCACATCAACCTCCAAGCAGATTATAAAGGTGAATGACCATCTCTACATCCACTATATAATGGTTGATTCGCTGCGTCTAACATATCAAAAACCGATGTGCTTCTAAATTAGGTTCATTATTCAAAACCTTCGCCGACTCTATATTTTATCTATAAATGTCATTAGCCATTTGAACCGAAGGTGCCCTAAAATTTAATTATGTTTTAGGTTCCTCTATCTTATTGAGAATGGTTCACTATCGCTACTACTAGCAACAATATCAGGTCGTTCTCCATGTAAATACCAAATCTTATAACTCGACATAAAACCATTCAAATACAAGTGATTCCATACTAAATCAATCCTGATATTGTGAGAATTTTGACATAAAGAGCATGGACATGTTAACTTACGACTGCGTTTTGCCCGAGGTTGTCGACATGCTAATTTGATGAACTCCATAACACCACGTGTATATTCATCGTTCAAAAGCTTTGTATCTAGATTATTCTTTCACCATCCATCCATGATCAAAAATAGGGAGGAGTAGACTTATTTTGGTAAGATATATGTGTTGAGTGCGTGATTAATGAAGGTGGAGTGGTCTAGTTAGATAGACGCTTTAAGTGACGGTTTACTAATGGATATGTCCGTCAGTAAATTCAAATATAATTGTTGGCAAAGGTTTGAAACGACTACTTTGTACCGGGAAAATTTATTGATGGCTATGTGCCGGATCTATCCGTCAGTATGTATCCGTCAGGTTTTACTGACAGATGTTTATCCGTCAGTATTTTCATGTGGGTCTAATCCGTCACTTATTATCTTGGTAATTACTGACATAATGATAATCTGTGTGTCTCTCAGGTCACTTTTGACTACGCTTTCTTGTAGTGTTGAAATATTTGATAGAGCCCAATTTTGTGGAGTTGGAGGACAAATAAACAGTGTATGATTAATCATCTCTTCAACAGTGCTACAATGTGAAAAAAATTATATCTACGTGTATTATTCGGTTAGCTAAATAGTTATTGACAACCAATGCTCTTGATAGGAATTTCCAAAGAAAGTTAAAAACTTATTTAGTGCTTTCACTTGCCAAACAAGTGTTTTAAGAGGATTAACAAAAGGCAATTGCACTAAGAATTGTGACTCCTAGTCGCGACTTAACTGATATATCCATGTTTTATTTTAATGTCAACAATAAGTACTTCGTAACAACTTTAAATGTTGAATGCTTAACATTAGAAGAACATTTTTTAAAAAAAAAATACACGACAAATGAGAGCACTATTTCAGTTTTTTTTATAATGACGCGAAATTTATGCACACTGTACTAATTATTTGGTATACATAATGATGTTGTCGATGGATAAAATTTTCAAATTTAATGTATATGATCCATCAAAGAGGCAATCCACTTCATAAGTCAGCAATAATTCAGTTGTTAGTACATTCTACCTATAAATCATCAACCCGTAATTCCAAATTCTTTATTCACCGTGAGTGGGGCTTTATAATATGGAAGTTTGCTGAGTGGATTAATAAGTCCCTCGAGTGACTACTATCTAAGGAAAAAGGCAAAGAGTTGGGAGCTAGCTTACGTGCAAGACTTACAAAATGTTTAAAACGAAGACAGACCGTGACTGTAATCGACTAATCGTTTGGATTTTTTCTAATATACGTTTCAACTTTTAATTGATTTATCCATACAAGCAATATTGTATTTATGTAAAAATAATAAATAAATACCACTAGATAACCAAAATTACGCTTATAATTAGTTTTCCAATGCTTAGAAGTAGGTGTTCTTTCTCTCGCCTCAAACATTATACGATATATTCATATAAGCCCCTACTCGATGAATAGCATACCTATGTCTGATAGCTTCACTTTGTCCACTTACGTTATTTGTAGGCATACTATTTTTTGTTAGTTAAACTATCTTTTTGTAGTTTTTTTTGTTCTAGATTTAGGGTTTATATTTTATGGTTTAGGGTTTATACTTTCAAGTTTAATGTTTATATTTTGGGGTTTAAGGTTTTCATTTTGGGGTTTAGAGTTTATATTTTGGGGTTTAAGATTTATACTTTGGAGTTTTGAGTTTATATTTTGGGGGTTTGGGTTTACATTTTGGGGTTTTAGGTTTATATTTTGGGGTTTTTGGTTTCTATTTTGGGGTTTTAAGTTTATATTTTGGAGTTTTGGGTTTATAGTTTGGGTTTGGGGTTTATATTTTGAGGTTTTAGGTTTATATTTTAGGGTTTTAGGTTTATATTTTTGGTTTTGGGTTTATATGCATTAGTAGTCCGACTATTGGCTTTAAGTAGCCTAACTATTTATGAGTTCTTATTTCTTTAAAACGCAAATTCACTATTCACCATCTAACAAATATAATCCGTTCTGAATAATTTTTATCATGTTAGATGCATAAAAAATATATGTTTTTGTAGACAACATTTTTTATTTTATAATTTAAATTTATATGATTTTAATTGGAAAAAATTGAAAGGGTTGGAAAAAACAGGAGAGAGAGTCAAATATGGCAGCGCGTGGATAATACAACTATTTTGCAGAGCACGTGAAATGGGGTGTATCAGGAATATCATAAATGTAATATTTCATAAAACTAAATATACGATCAAATTGATACTTTCTTACTTTTGATCTATTTTTTATCATATAAAATTGATTAAATGGACACTTTCCTATTAGCTAATTTGGGAATAAGGCTCTTTTAAATTTATTGGTGTTTATGTACTTTCACCATTTAATATTACTATTATATCGTTATAACTAATTTAAGACAAATCATTTATTATCATTTACATGAATAATTTTAATAATCAAATTATGTAAGTATCTATTTAATAAATTAATACTTTAAACAATTTAAGGAAAGTAGAAAACTTACCTTCTTACCTAGATAATTTAATCTTAAGTACATTTACAATACCAATTTCCGTATTCACAAATACCATTTTCATGCACAATTGATTTTCACATGCACAACTGATCTTCACGTGCACAACCGATCTTCATGTGCATAGTTGTTATTCACGACTGGAACTTTATTATTCACGTTTAAATTTTAGTGTCTCTAGTTTCTTTGAGTGTGTCACCATTAACAAACATACGTGAAATTTATTATTCACAATTTCAATTTCGGTGTCTCTGGTTGTTTTTAGTGTGTCACCATTCACAAACATAACAACCAAAGAAAAATATGATTCACGTGAATTAAGAACGTTCATAATTGCATGTTTTCATTCACGTGACCATCAATTGTGTACATATCACGTTCATGTAAATGTATTGTCTGCAAAATTGTACCTTCATATTACATTACATAATGTGGGTAATAAGTTGTTTTTTTAAATGAATAGTATTAAATGGTTATGAATTTATTACATATTTCTATATCAAATAAAAGTTAATTATGAAAATATATTTCTATATTAAATAAAAGTTAATTACGAAAATGGTATATTTCCATATTTTATTTCAAAAAGATAATTATAAAAATAATTTTTTAATTATATTTATATTTTATTATCTATGCAATTAGCTCTAAAATAAAGTGAATTTGGTCTTTAACCAAAAAAAAAAAAAGTGAATTTGGTAAAGAAAAAAAGGCGTGAATCTTGCTCTTTCGCCTGGTACGAACTGACGTACGTACGCATCAATATGTGGCTTGACCCTTACTAAACTATTGTTGATTACAATTACAACTAATTTTATTTACTCTCTTTTAATAATAATTTTGTTTCAAAGTGGTCTATTTCCCTGCTGTATTTTGGGATTTCCCTTTATCCAACTCTTATGATGGAATAAAAATAATGATGGTGTCTTTATAACATCTCTTTCTCTTCTTCCCCTGCGACAAGGCAAAGAGAAAATTAACAATAGTGTATCATTGTTTAATAGCGATAGCCATGTAAACTAAATGGTGATACTCCGCGTTATGCCCATAATTTATTTTGTTTCATAAAATATAATTTTATATTTAATACAAAAAATTATATAAGATATATATTTAATTATAAATATGATATTTATAGTCAAAAATTAATATATTAAATATTAGACTAAAATTATAAAAATATATTCTATTAAATGTATAGTTTAATAAAATATATTATTTTTCTATCTTTCAAAAATATACTTAAATATAAAAAATGAAAGATGTAAATAAATTACTCATTAAGTTATTTTATGTTAGTATATGATAGTATATATATATATATATATATATATATATATATATATATATATATGAGAATTTTAGATAATTAAAACATATATATATATATAATTTCATTTTACATAACTAATTATTTAAGAAACTTTAAATAAATATTTTATAATATTTTTATTAATTAGGTATTTGTTTGGTTACATGGATAGTAGTAAGATATATTTTTGGATGTGTTTGGCAACAAAGATAACACATTTAGTTATTTGTCATTTTCATCCTTAATGAAATTTTTTTGTTTGTTCCTTTAACTAATGACATATTATTCAATTAAATTATAAACAAAACGTTTGTTTCAAAAAAAATTTCCTTTTCATATATAGGATATATATATATATATATTGAAGATTTGCGAGTTTAAGAATCTCAATCCTTTGCGGATTGAACCAAGAATGAGAAAGAACCAAGATGAGAAAGAGAGAGTATTAGAGAGAACAAATGTCGTTCTCATTAGTCATTGAATGGCCGCTTACAATCATTTTATAGGATACAAGGGAATGACCTATACGGTGAAAAATAAGTCGAGTTAAAATGTTTTAAGCCAGAATGGGTAAACGCGTGGTACAGACCAAGGCGTGGGACCACTCGATGAGCCACCGTGTGTGGCTGAGCCAAAAAGGTGAAAGTGAACTAAAATATCTCCAACAGTCCTTTTTCGAAAGCATCTGCTTCAAGAAACTTCATTAACATAATTAGCCCATGGAAACACGATTTCAGTGATAGACCGTCTGATTAGGCCGCGCGTCCTTTTTCTACCACTTGTATGACTTTGTGGCAGTCAACTTCAATGTGCTTGGTCCTTTCATGGAACAAGTTGTTATAAATAATGTGGATAACCGCTTGATTATCACAATGCATTGTGATAGGCTCCATTGATTCAATTCCAAAACCTTTAGTAGACCTTTGAGCCACACTAATTTATTTGTTAGCTTCCTCATGGCCCGATATTTTGCCTTATCACTTGAGCAAGAGATTATCTTCTATTTCTTGCTTCTCCATGAAATAAGATTCTAACCTATGAAGGTGCAATATCCGGTTGTAGACTTTTTATCATTCCTATCTTCTGCCCAGTCTGCATCATAGTAGCCCACTATTTATGTACTTTTGTTGCAACTCATCCATATTCCTTAGCCGGGAACTCCTTTGAGATACCTTAGAATCCTATCAATCATGTTCAATAGTGCATCTTGGGGCTTTGCCTATGTTGGCTCACCTGATTCACAGCAAAACATGTGTCAGGACATGTGATAGTTAAATAGATCAAGTTACCAACCATCCTTCTGTATTGATGTTGATCCTCAAATGGCTTATCTTCAATCTCCCCCCCCCCCCTTTTATGAATTTGTAGCCTTATTCAAGAGGTGTATTGCAAGGCTTTGATCCTAATTTTCATGTTTCACTAAGAATATCAATTATGAACTTCCTTTGAGATAGAAAGAGACCATATGTGGATCTACATACCTATATCCCTAGGAATTACTTTAGTTCTCCAAGATCTTCTATATCAAAAATATATTTAAGATAGTCTGTTGTGACTTGAATCCCCTATGATGATTATATCATCAACATAGATACTATACCTCGTTAGCCATGTAGGGTGAATATTGTATGGTCACCTTATGACTTGGTGAAACCTTTGGAGATAAGAGTGGAGCTCAACTTATGTTATCATGACATTGGGTTTTTTTGAGGCCATAGATTGCTTTGTTGAGTCGGAGCACCTTTCCTTGGCCTACTACTCTTTCCAGGCCATGTAATGGACACATGTATACTTCTTCTTCCAAGTCTCCTTGTAGGAATGCATTTTTAATGTCCATCTTCCACAAGTCCCAAGATAGGTTAGTATCCAAAGCCATAATTACTCTTACCGTATGAAGCTTAGCCACATGAGAAAATGTGTCTAGATAGTCTTCTCCATAGGTTTAAGTCAAGCCTCTTGCTATCAACCTTGCCTTGTCACTCTCAATGTCCCCATTAGCATTGTACTTTATAATAAAAACCCACTTGGATGTCATGGTTTTCTTGCCTTTGGGAAGATCTACTTCCCTCCATGTCTTATTGTTTTTGATAGCTTTATGCTCATTCTCAATAGTTACTTGGCCTCTATAGCTTCATCATAGGACCTTGGAATTTGTTCTTGAAAGAACTTGCCCACAAATACTTGATGATCCTTAGGAAAGCCAGACATAGAGAAAACTTCGTGAATGGGATAAGTCATATCTTTGTTGTTATAGTGTGTCGATGATGACCTTAGTAGTGCTAGTTTTCTTCAGAGGGAATATTTCAAAACTAAAACTAAAAACTCTTCAATTCTTGGTGCACAGTGGAAGACTAGTTTTCTTGCAATCTCCACATATTTCAAATAATTCTCAATCTAGTAGGTTTTCCTCTAATCGGATAACTTAACAAATCAATATGGTTTAAAGACTACCCTAACTTTTGGTTAAGTAGCTGTTTGGAATTGACTCTGGGGAGGAGGGGGGGGGGGGGGGGGGNAGAACAAATATTTGATGTGATTTGTATTGTAGTGAGTTTTTAGATATTTTAAGGTGAATTGAGGAAGTTCATGTTATTTGTTAGAAAATTCTCTGCAATCTCACCTAAAACCATGAGATTTGAAATTTTATATTTTTAATTAAAAAACTCTTGTAAAATATCCTAAAAGCACACTAAAAATCTACTATTTAAAATATTTTCAATAACAGTGAATTTCATAAGACTTTTTAAAGCTCTTATTTGACTAACAGTTGATTTTATAAGACTTTTAAAATTTCTTGTTTCAATAATCTTAGATTTGTTATTTCAACACAAATCATTCCAAAATTTCATGTCTAAAGCACCCTCTTAATGAAGATGCATTTGTTCTCACACTTAAATTGTGTTTGGGTATGTAAAATTACTTTTGCTGATAAAGTTCATATAACAAAACTTTTCCTTTTGATCAAAGAAATTTTACATCCTATTACATCTTATAAGAAAATTCTAAGGTTCTTTATAGATACATTTTAGGGAGACTCCCACTTTAGTGAACTTGGGAGCAAAATAATTAGACTCTAAAGACATTTGATTATTGGTGCATTTTATTGTGGAATGATAATTTTTTTGTCTATTATACAATTATTTTTCAAGATAATTTCACTATACAAAATTATACTTTTTTTTCTCTTTTGACATGTGTCGGATTTTCTTATTTTTCCTTTTTAACAATCAATCATTAAAACTAATTATTTGATAGTATATATTTTTAAAAATATTGAAAATTATACAAAAAATCGTAATTTGTGTACTCTATAAATAAACATTTGTTTCGTTTAATTTGGATATAGAAAAAAACAAGTTTCTCTTTACTTTTCTATTATCCTTCTATGAAATCATTCTCTTAATGTTTACACAATGTTTTAGTATATTGTGTACGCACTGATAATCCATTTCACATTATTGATAATACAATTTGTATACAGTATCATGATTTCATGTACATGTCATCGTGTATACACGCATCGTAGACATGACGCTGATAATTAGCATCATATATGCATGCACAGTGGACATGACGTCATGTAGACAATGATGTATGAAAACTACATTATCAATGTGGACATGATGCTGATAGTTAGCATCATGTACATACGCATCATGGACCGACGCTGATAATCATTGTGTAAACAATGTTTTACACAAATTGCATTATCATTGTGGACATGTCACTAATAATTAGCATCGTGTAAACACGCATCGCAGACATGATGCTGATAATTAGCATCGTGTACACACGTATCATGGACATAACGTTATACACATAATGCATGATACACAACGTTGTACATATATTGCATAATCATTGTGCACACTAGATAATTATCATTATGTATACATGCGTCGTGTACACCAACGTTATTTATGTCTTGTTTTGTGTAACAAGCGTCTATTTATAGAATACAAACAATTATAAATTTTGATTTAATTTTTACTTTAAATAGATATGTTATCTAATGGATTTCTAGATGCGGTCATGAAGAAGATGGGTTTCTCGAATATATGGATTGGATGGATTATGAGATGTATAACATCGATACGATACCGGGTGTTATTTAATGGTCAACCCAGAGAGAATATAATTCCACATAGAGGATTACGCCAGGGAGATCTTTTATCTCCTTTCATATT
>OVBE01018263.1:0-10050 GCA_900406425.1 Iberis pinnata
TTCGAGCATGAAAGGAGTGTTATCATTATCCATACGTGAGCCTGCAGGATTCATAACATGAGACTAGGGAGAAGCATGGGTTCCGACATCACCAGCCGAAGCTCTTATAGGAGGAACATCCGGAGAAGGCGGAGGCTCTGCCATGAGGTCTGACAAAGGTCGGCGGCAGCCAAAAACTGTTGCTTGCGAAGGGAGTCGAAAAAGGAAATACGCAAGACCTAAAAAACTCCTTACGATCTATAGTCATCTATATTGGTTATTAATTATTTATTTATTATAGTTGTAATCAGTAAACTAAAATTTCTACTAAGGAGAGATACATATCCCATATAGGGATGAGTTCATCTAGATGAGTAGCTAGATGTGGTAGAGCCCATGTCCCGATGATTCAACTTTGAGCCATAACGGGTATGGGAAGCGACTCCCATGACATGGCTTCCTATATTCTAATACAGTTCAGTTGACATTGTGAAAAACAAAAGAAAAGATGCATAACCCAACAAAAGTACAACAAAAACTTGAGATTAAACCCATGGCCCAGAATAGAAGATGGCCTACTAGAAGGCCCATAAATCCATTCTAGATTCTTCGGTGGATGAGATGTATCTTAGCTGACCCGAGATCCTTGTAGAAGTAAACCCCATCACGTTCTACACATGTTCTAATCAAACTCCTCGTGGTACGATCCTGTATAACACAAACGCTAGAGAAGATGGCAAAACAATCCGTTTGACAAAGTAACAGAGAGACAAATACTAAAGTATAATTCAAATTCAGGATATATAAAACATTTTTCATCGTATTATTATATGAAATATGAAGTTATCCTTTAGCCGCAGAGTATGTATTGCCGTAATCTGCAAAACTAACAGAGCAAAGCGGTATACGCTTGAGATTCACAAGCAAACTGAGTGTTCTCATCATATGATGGGAGGCGCCTAAGTCTATGATAATATTATCACAGTATTTTATATTAGAGAGTTTGTCGGACTGTGAAGATTTTTCACTAAGCAAGGTCTATAAATTCTGCCACTACTCTGGTGTAAAATCAAGAAAGTTTGACGAGTTGGAGCTGGTAGCATGAGCTGCACGAGCCTGTCCCCTGCCACAGTTTTGAACTCTGGAGTGACCACCACGACCACGAGGTCCACAACCACCTCTCTCGACCCACCAATCTGAAAAGCGTATGACCAGCCAACATCTCTCTTTATCATGACCTGAAAGACCACAATGAGAGCACAAGATATATCGTTCACGTCCACACACTGAGGTATTTAAGCTACCACACTAAGACTCTTCCATTTGTACTAACGCCACAATCGCTACATCATTTTTGCGAGCCAAGAAGCCAATGTTTCAAAAACATTCTGACCATGTGAAGATGTAAGACTCTGCTTTTCCCTAGCAACTCTCGAATAGATTTCACCAAGACTTGGAAGAAGATCTGACCTAATAATGTTTGTGCACAATCCACCAAAAAGCGAATTATCCAAACCAAGAATAATTGATGAATTTTCTCGACTTCTTTTAATTTTCCAAACTCTTTAGCATCACCACATAAGCATTGCAACACTGGCTTATAAGATTGTAATTCATCCCACAATGATGACAACCACCAATAATAGTCTAAAATAGACTGTCCACTTTGCCTGCACGAGGCTAACTGCGATTTAATTTTTTTTGTTTGGACCATGTTTCCCACTGAGAAACGTTCCTTCAATTCGGTCCAAAGCTGATGTGCATCACTGATATAAGTAAATGCCGATCTCACTTTTGGCTCAATCGAAGAGAGAATCCAACCAACGTTCATCAAATTCACAGTGAGCCAATTATCAAGAGCTGTACTTTCCAGACCTGGTTTTGGTAATCAACCATTGACAAAGCATGTTTTTCTTTTGTCTTGGAGAGCATTAAGCATTTTCGAATCCTACTCATTGTAGTTGACTCCGTTCAACTGAACTGGAGTAATTACAGTGCCATGATTATCCGAAGCGGACAAGTTGTATGGAAAAATTTGAGTTGCATCAACACCAACACGTGATGTGTCTATTCCCGAATTTTCACTGGTTCCGTTAGACATTGAAGCAAAGAACAAGAAACCACAAGTTTCGAATTACAAAGAAGAAAAGAAAGAGAACAAAACCTTTGACGACAAGACAAGAGAAACACAAAAAACTTTTAGGCTTGCTCTGATACCATGTAAAATTAGGTATCAACTGACTTGCTTTATTCATTAAGATAATGTACATGTATATACAACTTCTTGACACCGAAATGTATAAACGAATCTCTAAAATTATGGAACACAAAAGCAATGTATAAAAGATATAGTATATTGTCTAATAAAATAACTATTTAAAGAGTTAATAGAAAATAATACCAAAGGTCAAAAACCTTACAAATAAAGAAATAAACAGATTTGAATGGCTAAGGCTTGAGAAGAATGGTTTTTCTTTGATTTTTTTAGTTGTTAGAGCATTACATATGTGATTCTCAGCCAAACAAGAAAAGTTAAAGAGTCCTTGTATCTTGAGATCTTGGGGCAAGAATCCACTTCATAGGAGCTTATGAATGTTATGGTAGGTCAAAACACATAATTTAACGAAAACGATTTGTTGGTAATATATGTACTCGTAGTGGCCAAATAAGACAAGTTTATGCCAAGGATTGATCTTCATTCATTGGGTTTTGGATGAATCTCGACATTGTAGATACTCTTCATGTAATATCCCAACCCGGATTCCCGACCCATTTTATTTTTGGATTCAAAAGTCCAAAGTATTTTAAATAAAAGCCCACTCAAACCTATTTCCGAATCCAAAAATCCTAAGCCCACCCTTCTAAAGTTTATAAAAGGAAACCAAAGGGAGAACCTAAAAAACCCTAACCACATTTTTCTCCTCTCTTCCTCTCTTCTTCTCCTTCTGCACCGAAACCAGCTTCTCAACGAATCCCTAGCCGCGCAATAGTCTTCTGAAGTCGTCAACACTCACAGGAAAAAGAAGCCTCTTTCGCTATACAGAAACAGATTCGAGCAGTCTCAGGAGAAGTTAGAAAAGGATGGGTAAACAACCTCTGATTTTCACAAAAATTTCTGGATAATTTAATCTCCTTCATATCTATCTAACAGTGAAAAGGTTCATCATTTGGAGTTTTATTTTGAGATTTATGCATGTTTTACCGAGAAGTATCAGTGCATAAAGGATATGCAACCAGTCATAGGAGAACGCATGTTTGGATGGTTAAATCATATCTGATCGGCATGAAAATTGGTGGCGACCTATAGGACACATAATTCCTCATTCTGAATGGTGTGATCGAATAGTTAACGGTTATTTATCAAATTATTCATCGGTTTTTAAGTGTCATCGGTTCTGTCAAATTTTTCAGTTCTGCGAGTTTGTTGTTTATGAGTTGTTTGGATCACCTAAAGAACTTGGATTGGTTTTATACTTCACATGATCATACTAGACTCATATATCTAGCTTTCTACATAAGGAAATACCATTTTGGAGCTCATCTTCATGGGAAATGCGTCATCAAACTTGGATCTAAGAATTTGTCTCTTTTCCATCTCTTTCGGAATTAAGAATGCACTCTATCAATTTATTCTTTCCTGTCTCCAAACCAAGGCTAAGGTGAGGGACATGTCTAAAATTTCTCTTTCCCTTCTTTTACTTAGTGTTTGTTTAAATCACGCTGGTTGTATATATGGGTTGATTATTTTGTGTGTATTATGTACGACAAAGAATATACTATAGGAATTGATTAAAATTGGATATTGTTTGAGCATGTTGATTGTTTAGTGTATGTTGTTTGTTTGTGAGCTTGGAACACTATAACGGGTGGCAGCCGTGACATGAGAGTAAGATGTTGAGAATCTATATCGGAGAAGAAAGGGTCCTGAACAGTTACTCCCAAGAATAATCCGAACGAATCCTGCAACTATCAAACGAATTCACACAACTCGCATCTACGGTTTCTTACAGAATGTAAATTTCATTTAAGTATTTTAAAAATTTCAGTTAACTGATTCCTATTCTACGAAATTATTTGAAAATTAGCATACAAAACAATACCGTTACTCATATGTTGTACGAACTTGTTTTCTTTGATACGCCCTTTTCATAAACTTTTATTATTTGGGGATTTATACACAGATTATCAGAATCACTTCAATTCTCATAATGCATTCGAATTCCTAACATTGTCATATCTTCCTATCTATTGCATGTCTGCACATTTGTCCATCAACAAATTTAGTCTTTGTCTCATCTTATTTATAGGGTATGGTCTTTAGAAAGTATGTCACTGTTATCTTCTTCCCGCATTGCGTACCCCTAGTAGTTGCTTTCTCTGTTCCCAGTATATTGACTACTTGTTGCAGTAATCAGAGTATTAACTTGGTGCGCCTTCCCAATTACAATGTGTAGATGAATGAAGATACAGGGCACGAACTTCCTTGCCGACTTTTTGAATAAAATCATGAGCCTGGGGAAAAGCCATAGTAAATAAGTATTTCAACCTTCGCGTTGTACAACATATAAAGCAAGCATTATATCCACATGATTTGGAATTCCTAATGAATTCACAGTTCAAATGCATTTTGAAAATGGAGAATCACGAATTCTTCCTTGTTTTTCTACACTACTTGTTATCAAGACAGTTAGTGACAAAGAAGGAAAACGAGCTTTAGTGGGTTTTTGCAGGGAAACCTATACGATATGGTGTTCAAGAATTTGATATTGTGACTGGCTTGAATTGCACCAGGAGAATGAAGAGGATAAGAAATTACGCCTCCACAAACTTAAAAAGGGAAAGGGTAAAGCGAGTAACAGTCTTGAAAATGTTTGAAACAAGCTCTTTGACGGTGAAAAAAACCTACTGCATCCTGGATACACATAAAACTGTTAGAGGGAAGAAATTACAAGGATCGAGAAACAAGATTGCGTCTAGCCCTACTACTTCTTGTTGATGGAATACTTTGCCCAATATCCAACAACACCCAAATAACTAAAGAGAGGGTTCACCACCTGCTACACATGGATGATTTTATAAAATATGCATGGGGAAGGGAATCCTTCTACTTGACAGTTGAAAGCACAAAGTCGAAAGACCATTTCAACTACATGCAGCCGACCACTTTTATACAAGGCTTTGCACATGCAATGATTCTAGTCACGGTCGCATGTTGTCCTCCATTTGTTCAAAAATGTTGTTCTTCAGTCCATGAGGGAAAGATGTGCATCGATTCAAGAGATTGTTTCTTTTATAAGTTAAATGAGTCTGCACTTGAACAACAAAACGTTCAGATCGTTGAACGCTCTTGGTGAAGTAAGTACCAGTTCTTATAATAGTCAGACTACTGTTTTCTTTTCGGTTCTCCACCTAACCAAACACTCTAATATGTTCTAATTCTCGTACATGATTATTACACAAGTTCCAGTGATATCATTGCTCAGTAAAGAGGCACCAAATTTAGTTGAGGAGATTGAAATTGATGCTAACAAACCTGATGCTGATGTTGATTACCTTCGAACATTAATATAATAGGATTTCCCGTTTGAAATCAATTCTTGGATTGGTGGTTTGCGTGTTGTAGATGTCAACGAAGCACAACAACGGGCATGTGAAGCGTAGACAAACAACGATGAAGAAGAGAGCAAGAGTGATGAAGCCGATGACCTTGACAAAGGTCCAGAAGACCTATCATCCCGACCAAGACCATATACAAAGGAGAAAACAACATGGTCTTTTGATGATGACTTAATTTTCCGTAAGGTTGCGTCACTCATTCACGAGCAAAACATACCAACTTTTGAAGGATACACGCAAAGTATCATCACCCATATTAACCGAAGGATTGACAAGTTGTTCACAGATTTAAAGAAGTATATCTCAATAAAAAAACCAAGATGCTCAACCTATGGGAGAAAACCCTGACACCGGTAACAACACTTAGTAATTATACACTCCCTTCACAAAACAATGTTTATGCCCTCCAATACTAACAAAGTTTAATTCTCAGATGAAGAAGAAAATGTTTCAGAATCATCCGCGCGGAAAGGCGAAAACATATTCAGATCGGATGATCAGGCGGACGACATCATTCATTCTGTCGTTCGCGATAACCTGCCCGATGCGAACTTTGAAAACGTCGTAGTTGAAGAAATGGATGGATCCTCCAAATGAGATAATCTAAGATCCCCATCTCAAAAAAGAAATGTACCTACCGGTAATCATCACATTCAACCAATTACTGAAAGAATCACAATTTACTAAATGCTTTAACATATATGGTTCTTCTTTGTAAAATTTTTAGCAGCTTTTCATACTCGCACCCCTGCCAACGTTACAACACAATTGCAGGACATAGAAGATCCGTCTTTCTCTATGCATTTATCACAAGGAGATGGTGCCCAACAGACACAAACTAATGTCCCAGGTTTTTGTGACATATATCCCGAAATTTACTGATACTCAAACTACTGACTTCCTTACCGTAGTTTGTATACTGTAACTATATAATGACTATTGTCATTTTACTTCTCGAGATGCAGGACAAAGCCTGCCTAATCAACCTGCTCTTGGAACACACCAGACACGTCCAATTGTTAATGTTTCACCATTCATCCGAAAAATTCTTCGTCCCTAGTTACCAGTGAATAATTCAGAAGCCAACGTCATGAACAAATGGAGACGGATCTTGCATATTTGGTTCAGGAAACCAATAAAACCACAACCAACCCTCCTCTTCCAGGTAATTTAAAAACACTCATTGCAGGGGGAGTTAAAGCTCAAGATTTACTAAAGGTAATCTTCAGTTTCTAATAACATAGTCATTAATTTCTTCTCTATTTGTTCAACTATTTCAAATTCATACATATTAGGTTTGTACGCTCTTGTATGCTGAAAGCACATTTGAGACAAATATTTATATGGGTTTCTCACAACTTACATTTACTGTCTTCTGTTGCCACCTCCAAGGTATTTCGGTGTTCGGTCCATTTTGATTAGTAAATGGGTCCGGGCATCATAAAATACCAATATTAACATATGCCTTTAACCTTCTCCCTATAACAAGTACACGGTATACTACAAACTATATATTGACTACTTCATTTCTGATTTTCTTAAGCAAAGATAGTTAGCCAACCTTCGAAAGAAGAGGGAGAAGACGACTATGAAACATTGTCTAACATGCGCAAGAAGGCCAGGAAAAGAACTGAGGATATTGGAAACAAAGGAAAATCTAAGGATTCTTTAGATACTCGTGCTACAAAGAAGACTACGTGTGACCAAAACAAAAAGAAAGAGCTAAGAAGTTGTTAGAAGAAGTTCGAGGATAAATCAAAACCTGGCGGGTAACCCAAAGCCGATCAAGAATGAGAAAATTAAACCAGCGCATAAACCAAAACTACTCGTTTTGCCAGCAGTCGAGGAGGATGTTCCGTGGGAGGTTACTCTCTCCCCTCTCATTATGGAGTTTAGAGCATTTGACGACCCACCACCAAAGAAATGCCAAGAGTTCCAATAACTTCTCCAAAATACCATGTGAATACTCTTTACCATCTTCAACATTTGTTTTTTTTTTCTATATGGTAACAATCGAATAAATTTGATTAGGTTTTATCATCTTGGTGCCAATCTCTCCATCGATAACACGCTGTTCTGGTCTATATTAGAACCAAATGAAATATGGCTACCTAACGTAAGTGAAGCATTATGTAAATGGTAGTCAATATATAACACTTCCTACATAAACATAAAATTATACTCGATAGTCAGTATATTCGTCTTTTAACTTTTAAGTTGTCCTCTCTTATATAAGTGATGGATATTGTTATGCTTTATATGCAACATAGGAGAGACAAGATACCCAATTGCAGATATGATTTTTTGCCAACGAGTTTGGTGCAGGAGATGCGGCGTCTTTGGGGATCTTTTCAACGCACTGTTGACAAAAAAATTATGATTCTCAGTTGCTTTAACTCTGCCTATCTCTAAGCGTCCTAAGTGGTTCTCGTCCGTCAATATGATATATTGTGCAATCCCCATTCAATCTACCCATTGGCTTGGTTTTGCAATTGACCTCAACCAAAGGTCAATCGAAGTTTTGGATTGTAACCATAACAAACTCTCTAAAGAAGAGGTCGAACAGGAGCTCACGTTTATGTCAACACTTTTTCCTTTCTTCATAAAATGGCAACGGCTTCCCGCTGAAGTTGGAACAATTTCTTTGGACTCGTTTCAGATTGACAGGAATGAGTTAGAAGTAGTGGTTGAAGACGTAGGTATGTTCTTTATTAACGCTCTTCCATTTACCTTTAATTATTATTGTACAGATGCAAAATCGTTCTACCTTCTCAGTTCTTTCTGGTGTAGCAGCTCTCGTCCTGATGGAACAACATTCCCTCGTTCCAACCACCTTGCAAAAGTAAATAAACCATCACTTACAATTAGTCATATTCATGATCCACTTCAAGTTCAGAACTATGTAAAACCTTACCTTGTGCTCCCCCTAGATAAAATCATGAGTTTATTTGGCCGACCAGATGACCTTCTAACTTTTGGCGGCAGTAACTCCTTACCCTTATTGAACGAAGAACCTGTTAATACATTGTATCCAGTGGAAGGTATTGGATATATATTCTCAGCATATGCCCCAGCCAAAACATTATTGAAATACTCGATAATCACCATTGGTTCTGTGGGAAGATCTACACTCGATGCAGCTGCGAGTGCATGCGAGCATGAAATTCCAATCAATTAAAACTCTCTGCAACTACAAGATCCGTCCTCGAAATGAATGAGGTGAGTTCCACCTTTCTCGGTTGTAACCTCGTACTGTGTTGGAAAAATAGATTTTACAACCATTTGCATTGCCTTTTCGTATTTGCTTTCAACCCTCTTTCGTATATGTGGTGTTAGACAACAATCACCATCGATTTTCTTAGTTGCTTTACGCCTAATAGCAAATCATTTCATAATCTAAATCCTGATGTATTCAAGCATTATCACCAATGGGAACTTTCTTGCTTTCTTCAATACATTATTCCACGACTCTGTAATGTTTGAATTCATTATGTTATATGTCTCCCTTTAAAATGAGAATGTGTCCAATAAGGGAAACCTGTACAAATTCACCCATAACCAACATTACTGATACTATTTTATTAATTAATTGCACATAGATCTTACCAATATCGAGTAAGTATGCAGCGCAAAGAGGGTTGATATTCTATATTTCCAGGAATTTGTTGTTGAAATCATTGATTGTGTATGATCTCGTAGCTTGCATCATTAGATAACCAAGAGTTTTAGAATCGAAGTTGGTCTTCACGTTGCGGTACAAATGAACAACACAACACGCATGTACCGCCCTTGTGTACACCTACAACGTTACAAAACAATAGTTCACTTCAGTAAACCATATATCGGTCCTTGTATATTAGCTATCAGTTTGTGGGTTTTGTGTTATAATACCTTCTTAAGCCAGTGTATATGCTTGCATGCCTGTCTGATATAATAACCAAATCAGCAGAATTATATACAAATGTCTTCAATCTGTTAAAAAACCATTCCCAAGAATCATCGTTCTCACTATCAACGATGCCATATTCCAAAAGGAACACTTGAAAATTAGCATCCTGCCTAACCGCGGTCAGCAGCGTACCATCGTACCTAACCTTTAAAGATGTTCCATCTACGACAACCACCTTCCTAAGATTAGAAAAACCCTTCACATAAGCACCTTAGGGAAATGAATTTGTACTTGAAACGTGTGGTCCCGTCACTTTCTGCTATATATTCCATGTAACATCTGCTACCATCGTTCATATGCTCTAATAATGCCATGTAATTTGGCATAATAGCATAGCTTCCAGCAACTGAGCCTAGTGACCTGTCCATCGCAAATTATTGAGCCCTCCAAGCTTTCCAGTATGAAACATTGACATGTAATTCATCTAGTATAATTTTTCTCAATCCATAAGGATTGGGACCCTTCTTTATGCATAAGTAATGCTTGACAACCAATTCGGCAATCAC
>OVBE01018265.1:0-10049 GCA_900406425.1 Iberis pinnata
CAAATGCAAATCCTAATGCAAAACTTCGTAAAAATCATAAACTTGCAGAAATCGACTGTAAACATGCTAGATGCAATCCTAAAGAACTAAAAAGTGACAAGAAATGATATGTACAAATCATGAAATTCAAGTGTTATCATTTATACATTGAATTATATTGAATTGAGATTGGTAAACTGTTTGTTATCAAAGGTATCATTAAGTCAAGAATCCTTGGAAGAATTAATGGAAACTCGCTCGCATACATCACGCAAAGATCAATCAGCTCCAGAAGTTGGTGAGGAGCTTGGATCGAAGGTTTTGATGCTTGAAGCTTCAATGTAGGCGTAGAATGAGAAAATCGATAAGCATTTGTCCGATCAGAGTGCTATTTTAGCCGATCAGAATGCAAAATTGGAGAAGAACATAGCTGAGATGTTCGAAGCGTTTGTGTTGAGGAATGGAAGTAATACGATGCATAATGGTGAGCAAAATTCAAATCATACTTCACATCCGTATGCAAAAACACTCGTAATGATAATGGAGGTAATCGATTTCATAATTTCCATCCTTACTCTGGAATTACAAGATTAGGAAAGATTGATTTCCCTAGGTTTTGTGGTGATAAGATCAAAGAATGGTTGTTCAAAGCAGAACAATTTTTTGTCATTGATCTAACACCAGATGTATCGAAAGTAGGCATAGCTTCAATGCATTTTGATGATTTAGCTGCGTCTTGGCATCAATCTATAATGGATACTGAAGAAGGCCAAGCTGTTTTGTATGATTGGATTGCTTATAAATCTTTGTTGAAGGAAAGATTTGAAGATATTTTAGATGATCCAATAGCATAACTAAAGCAACTTTAGGAAACTAATGGTATTCTAGAATATCATGGTAAATTTGAACAGATAAATGCTAGAATTAGTTTACCTGAAGATTACCTTGTCAGTTCATATCTAGCTGGATTACGTAATGACACTCAAATGCATGTGAGGATGTTTCAGCCTCAATCTATAAGACAATGTTTGTTACTAGGCATGCTTTATGAGAAAGCACATCCTAAACCACAGTACAGCTCTAATTCTTCTGGATACAGAAACAATAATTCATCTTATTCCAAAGGTTTATTGCCTACACCTAAGGATCAAGACATAAAAAAAAGAAACACATGACAACAGGAGTAATGTAGTCCAACCTAAGAAGTTCTTATCTGAGGCTGAGATGAGTGAGCGTAGAGCCAAAGGATTATGTTACTTTTGTGATGAAAAGTACACTCCAGAGCATTACCTTAAGCATAAGAAGACACAGCTATTCTGTTTGGAAATGAAAGATTTGGATGAAGAAGATTCAGATAACCAAGTTGATTTACCAGAAAAAGAAGAGATATTGCTCATATTTCTGTGAATGTTGTTTCTGGAATGACAGATTATAGTACAATGATAATTAAAGGGAGACATGATAAAATGATCTTGTACATATTGGTGGATTCTGGTTCTACACACAATTTTGTTGATTCTCGTATGGCAGATAAGTTGAATTGCAAAGTTGATTATGCTGGATTAACAAGAGTTTATGTGGCTGATGGAAGGAAATTGGAAGTTAGAGGGAAGATTGAAGGATTATCTTGGTCATTCCAAAATAATGAGTTTCTGTTTGCATACGGATGTGAAGTATGATTTGAATTTTGCTCACCATTATGCATCGTATCACTTTCATTCCTCAACCCAAAAGCTTCGAACATCTTAGCTATGTTCTTCTCCAATTTCGCATTTTGATCGGCTAAAATAGCACNTTGTTTGCATACGGATGTGAAGTATGATTTGAATTTTGCTCACCATTATGCATCGTATCACTTCCATTCCTCAACCCAAAAGCTTCGAACATCTTAGCTATGTTCTTCTCCAATTTCGCATTTTGATCGGCTAAAATAGCACTCTGATCGGACAAATGCTTATCGATTTTCTCATTCTGCGCCTGCATTAAAGCATCAAGCATCAAAACCTTCGATCCAAGCTCCTCACCAACTTCTGGAGCTGATTGATCTTTGCGTGATGTATGCGAGCGAGTTTTCATTAATTCTTCCAAGGATTATTGACTTACTGATATCTTTGATATCAATGCATTAATTGTTATCATGATTATTGTTATCAGTCTCGTAGAGTTCCATGAGAATTACATTGTACTTTTTTTTTTGTCGTTGTTGATTTAATTAATTGTGCAGTTAATAAAGCGAGGAAGACTATGGCATTGGCGTCGAACTACTACTCTGATTTGATAAAGCAATGCATTGGCTTGGGAGCTAGAAATCAGAGCCGACATCTCAAGAGGATCCACGGCCGTATTATCAGAATTCTTCCTGATCCAGAGACTTTTTTGCTTAACAACATTGTCCACGGATACGGTATAATCAGAATCTCCGCTTATGCTCGCCGAGTGTTCGATGGAATTCCCCAACCAAACCGCTTTTCCTGGAACAATCTTCTTTTGGCTTATTCAAAATCTGGCCATCTCTCGGAGATGGAACGTACCTTTCAAAGGCTTCCTGATCGTGATAGTGTCACTTGGAACGTGCTTATTGAAGGCTATACCTTGAGTGGGTTGGTAGGTGCAGCTGTCAATGCTTATAATACGATGATGAAAGATGGTTTTGGTATTTCTAAAAGGATTACTTTGATGAAAATGCTCAAACTTTCTTCTAGTAATGGACTTGTTAGTTTGGGCAGGCAGATTCACGGCCATATTATCAAACTCGGGTTTGAGTCCTATCTTTTAGTTGGGAGCCCACTCTTGGATATGTATGCAAAAGTTGGTCTCATCTCTGACGCAAAGAAGGTCTTTAACGGTCTACACGATAGAAACATGATTGTCTACAACACGCTGATGGACGGCCTTCTAGCATCTGGATTAATCGAAGATGCACAGCACTTATTTCAAGGAATGGAGAAAGATTCTATTTCTTGGACAGCTATGATTAAAGGACTTGCTCAAAATGGACTTGAAAAGGAGGCTCTTGAATTCTTCAGAGAGATGAAATTGGAGGGCTTGACGATGGATCAATATACTTTCGGGAGTGTGCTGCCCCCTTGTGGAGGTTTAGGAGCAATAAACGAGGGGAAACAAATTCATGCTTGTATAATCAGGACCAATCTTCACGATAACATATATGTAGGCAGTGCTCTCATTGACATGTACTGCAAGTGTAAGTGTATACATTATGCAAAGATCGTTTTTGATAGGATGAAGCAGAAGAATGTTGTCTCTTGGACAACAATGGTTGTGGGTTTTGGCCAGACAGGGCGTGCTGAAGAGGCTGTTAGAACTTTCCTTGATATGCAAAAAAGTGGAATTGATCCAGATCATTTCACATTGGGACAGGCGATCAGTGCGTGTGCCAACGTAGCTAGCTTAGAAGAAGGATCCCAATTTCATGGAAAAGCTATTATCACCGGCCTGATACATTATGTCACTGTTTCAAATTCCTTGGTGACTCTGTATGGAAAATGTGGGGATATTGAGGACTCTACTAGGCTGTTCAACGAAATGAGTGTCAAGGATGAAGTGTCTTGGACTGCAATGGTTTCTGCATATGCCCAATTTGGAAGGGCCGTCGAAGCTATTCATTTGTTTGACAGAATGGTACAACATGGACTAAAACCTGATGGAGTGACTCTTACCGGTGTTATTTCAGCTTGCAGTAGGACAGGATTAGTGGAGAAAGGACAAAGATATTTTGAGATAATGAAAAATGAATATGGGATAGTACCGAATAATAGCCATTATTCTTGCATGATTGATCTCTTCAGTCGATCTGGAAGGTTAGAGGAAGCAATGAGGTTTATAAATGAGATGCCCTTTCCTCCAGATGCAATTGGTTGGACCACTTTACTCAGCGCATGTAGAAATAAAGGGAACATGGAACTAGGTAAATGGGCGGCTAAATCACTCATAGAACTAGATCCTCATCATCCTGCTGGCTATACCCTACTATCCAGCATATATGCTTCAAAAGGTAAATGGGATTGTGTGGCGCAGATAAGGAGAGGAATGAGAGAGAAGAATGTGAGAAAAGAACCTGGACAGAGTTGGATAAAATGGAGAGGAAAACTGCACAGTTTCTCACCGGATGACGAGTCAAGTCCATATTCAGATCAGATATATGCTAAGCTTGAGGAATTGAACCAAAAAATCATAGATAATGGTTATAAACCAGATACCACTTTTGTTCACCATGATGTTGAGGAAGCAGTTAAGATAAAGATGCTTAGTTATCACAGTGAGAGGCTTGCGATTGCTTTTGGATTGATATTTGTACCCTCTGGCCTACCTATTAGAGTGGGGAAAAATCTAAGAGTGTGTGTGGATTGCCACAATGCCACTAAACATATCTCCAGCGTCACTGGTAGAGAGATACTTGTCAGAGATGCTGTTAGGTTTCACCGTTTTAAAGATGGAACGTGCTCATGTGGAGACTTCTGGTAGGTTTTATCTTAGAGTTTCCTGACACAGAGCGAAGCATGATGACTCTTCATTGCAAGTCTGACAAGATAAACAATTAGGGGAGATTTCCTTGTACTGTCAGTCAGTTTACTGTGATAAGGAGCCACTCCATCACCTATCCTGGAGATAATAACATAAAGAAAAGAAACACGTAAGACTTATCTCCATTTGCTTCCAATATTTTCTCAGTTTCTGATTCTACCCTTTTATTATATTTATGCTGCTGATCTTTGTCAGTAGGGCATTTGACTCCAATAGGGTGATTTGCCCAAGAACTTTCGACAAGATGATCTCTCTATTTTGAACTACTGGTTTTTGTGACCACAATGTAAAATCACATTTCAAACTGAAAACTTTATACACAGTGAGTACAGAGGAAGTGCAACAGTTCATAACAGTTTCAGCCTTACAAGTTTTCTCTTTCAGTTTTTTTATGTAATATTGGTTGAGAAACTTGGCATCTTATCCAAACGCCTCAGAATATTTTCTGCCATCTGCCTTGTGTTACCATCACCGCGGTGGAAGGCATTAACCAACATGCCTGACAGCATCTTGTCTTGTGATATACCAAAGGCATACTTATCTTCACCTCTAACTAAGAACTTTTCAATCATCCAAAATGCTTTCTGCAATAGAGACTCTTTTTTGTGTTCTTTGACTGAATTTAGAATTAATTGTACTGCATTCATTCCACTCAGCATGCTTAAACTCTTGTCCACATCAACCTTGTCATCCAAGAGCGTGCACAGAGCAGACAATGCTGATTCCACTACCTCCACATTATCACTCTGCAAACAGGCTAGAAGCTTTGTGATTGCATTTGCTTCAACCAAGCAAAATGTATTTTTTGCAGAACATACTCCCCTGTGGATGGCGCAGATCTCTATTTCCTTTTTTTTGGATGAACGGATGGAGAACGACCTAGGCATACTCAATGATTCCATGAATTTTTTGTTCCTAGTTTGTGGTGGCCTTGATAAAGTCATAGTTGTAGATGATAAATTTTCTAGTCCAGTCGCTGATAACCTTTGAACTTCATCGCTTGATGTTTTCATCAATAAATCAGCAAACACTGATGTCAAATCATGGTTTTTGGCTAGGTACATCATTTGGGATTCGTACAGTGTAGTTGTGAATCTCACCAAGATGCCAACAAGACCCTCCAGAAAATCAGTTGCATGCCTGCTTGTTCGCGTACCACTTCTTTGAATCATATGGATTGCATGCAGAACTTGAGACACTATGCTCTCGCTAACCAGTGCTAGGTTAAGAGTTAGATTTTGATGAGGGAGTTTAGCTAGTAACTTGGCTGAAACAGCATGCTTTTCTGTTATCTGATTTGCTTCTTTTGGGCACTCGATAAGATTCTCTGGCTGGCCTCTAGTTTTACAAAGTCTCTCTGATATTGTGTGGCCGATGTAGGTTGTAAGTTCTATGAGAAGTTTTATTGCTTCAACCGCCAATTCCTCATGAGGATTGTTGATGAGTTCTATCATGGCAAAGCTTGCGTCCGTTTCTTTGATAACTGAGACAATAGTTGCCATTGCTCTGGATGATTTGGACAAGGATAAGAGAATTCTAATCAAATGAATGTTCAGATCATCTGGGCTTGAGTTCTTGACCATGTGGATGATGTTGTATACAAAGTAATCCGAGGCTAATGTGTGACCATGGGTATTCACCTCAAAGGTCTCATGTTTCAGCCCAGATTCCAGTACGTTTGCAAGTATTATAGCAGCTTCATTTCTGGAGTTCATCAGATCACTGAACATCCGCTTGGTGAACATCTCTTCGATCATGATCTTGATGATGCCAGCTTCTACTAGTATCTGGTTGTTGGGGTGATACAGTGAAATATGAGCAAGAGCTTTGAACGCGGCTCTTCTAGCTTCAATACTTTCACTTTGCACTAGCCTGATAAGCGCAGGGCAAGCCTTCTCAGCTACGTAAGTTTTTTTCTCATGTCCGATATCAATTTCTACTAGGTATGTAGCCATTACAACCTGCATCTCTTCACTCCCTGTCATGTGCATTATTTTAGATGAATTCAATATGTATACTTCGAAAAAGAACTAATATTAATCAACATCAGTTCAATGTTTGTCATTTCACTCCAGGTTATGCTTGTATCACAAGATTCACAACTATGCTTCATAAACTTTAGAGACAAAAGCGATAAGTAATTACCTTCTGCTAGATGGCTAAGAAGAGGTTCCAGTAGCCCACTCTCTGCCATGTGCTTGATGTTATCAGGGAATTTCTCTAGATTTCTTAAGATTTGGTTTGCTGTTTCCGACGCAAAGACATCCAACTCTTTGTTATACATTGCGGTAACTAACATCAGTACTGCCCCTGTAGCAGTCCCAATCTTCTCACATGCATGTTGAGACTTTGAAAGCTCAAGCAGCAAGGCTAGTGCTGCATGTCTTACAGGCTGGTGACTGCTTCCCAAAAGTTTGATTACGCTTGAGATAGTTATCGACTTCACAATCATTTCCTGAAAGATAACTTTGATATGTAAGTCTATTGAAACAAAACTAGTGCAGCGTTATAGTACTCTCGAATAATTAGTAAATGAAGGAGATCCAACCTTTCTGTCATCATTGTCCCCTTCTGCCAGTGTCGTTAACAGCTTCAGCAGTTCATACCTCACATCTTTGTTTCTGTATGGTAGGTATCTGTCAAGCAACTGAATGATCCCAGCTTCACGGACTTGTACCTTGTTGTATTCTTTTCCTTCACATGTCATTTGCAGTTCTTGTAATGCATCAATAACCATACTGTCTGAACCACCTAAGGATAAAGCTGCATGAGCCACTTTGATTCTCGCTGCTTCATTTCGGACTTTCCATTCTTGAATTATGGTTTTCAAGACAACATTGGCACTTAATCCAGTGGTTAACTTTTGCCCAGTAATTGGACAGCTAATCTCATCGGAATTTTCAAATCTATCAAACCACTTTGTTACTGCTTTTCTTTCGCAGGTTACTCCTGATTCTGTGGTGACTGGATCTTCCATTATTTCCTTGGTCAATGGGCAGATGAAAGCTTGGTATGGAGGCTCCATGAACTGTGTCACCTGTGGTAACATTGACAAGGATTCACTAAGATTTCCATATTTTCTCTGACTGCTTGCATTTGTGCTCTGGCTGCTAAGAATTGTGCTCTGGCTTCTAACAATTGTGCTCTGGCTTGGGATATCTGGTATTTCGGTCACTTGTGATTTCGATTCACTAACCAGGTAACTTTCATAGGAAAATTCAGGATCAGTGGGATAGAGATCTGTCTCTATTTCCTCTGACATCATTTCTGGTGTACTCTCTGCAAAAATCTTCTGCTGCCTATTCTGTATCATTTCACTTTTGCTACCATTTCCAACGTTAGCATTCTGCATCTCATTAGAAAGAGACTGGACTACCACTCCGATGTATTCTTCCTCCTCAAATTTTGATTCAGGTATGGACTGCAAAGTTTCACCGATCTGCCTTACAACACCTTCAAAACTTGCCTCCACGCTTCTCATATCAGTAATTGATTCGAGACTCTTGCTTTCTTGTAATTTTTCAACGAGATTCTTGGCTGCATCAATACTTTCTGATAGTGATTCAAAAACATCAAGTGAACATATGATGCTGCTCTCTTCTGTCTGTATCTCCATTAACACTACTGAAACTCGATAAAAGTAGCATGCGCAATCGAGAAGGCTCTCTTTTTCTGCATATGAGGACTCCAAAGATCTGATTACCTCAGAAATAGACCCCAACAGCAATCCAATCAGTGTATCAGATGTATCTGTATCTTCTTGAACCTGATATCACAAAGTTGAGAAATTTGGTTGGTTGCGAGTTGAGATGATTCGAAGAAATATTTTTGAAGGTGCAAAAGGAAACCAGAAGAGATTGAAGAAAGTTTACCGACATCCCATTTGTATGAAAGATGGTCTTGTCTCACTCAGCTTACAAAGTCTCCGACGGTTGCTTCATCTAGCAAAACACTTAAAGGACACAATTGGTCTTCTGTTTCAAAGAAGTTGGAACCCACTAAAGGTAAATTTGTTGTGCTGATGATGATGATAGAGGAGACGACTTTTCTAACAGGAAGTGGGGGACAGAGTCAGATTCCATGGGATTCTGTAAAGAAGTTGAAGAAGTCAGTCCAGAGTCCTTTTGGTAAGCCTTGCCTTATTCATCTATATAAAGCATCAACCAATTTCTGTACCAAAAGGTTGTGTCTATTTTGTTGACTTTGTTTGGTTCTTCTTGCACTCTTTTTCTGTAGATTGGTCGGACTACAAAAACAAAGGGTGAGTGGTGTGATTAATGGTTAGAAAAAGTTAATTCTGAAACTTTTTGTAGATTGATTCATTGTATTTTTAGGAGGTTTAATATTTTAATGTACTTTATTTGAACAAAAGAAGGATTTGGTAGGTAATGTCCAATGTCATTTTCTTTCTTTCGTTTATGGGTTTTGTTTATTGATAGAAGAAAGAGGTCTTCTTGAATTGTTAAGATTTGCCATTGATTCATTCTTATATAAAAATGGTTGAGTCGTTGATTCTTGGTTGGCACTTAATCCAAAAGAGAAATTTCTTGAAATACCATTAAAAAAATTTAAATTTCAAAATATCACTTCTAAAAGTTTCAAAAATACCACACTCCAAAATGTGCCAGAAATATTACAAACATAAAAAATGAATTTTAAGGGTTTAGAATTTAAAATTGAGATTGGATAATAGAATACTAANGGTTGAGTCGTTGATTCTTGGTTGGCACTTAATCTAAAAGAAAAATTTCTTGAAATACCATTAAAAAAATTTAAATTTCAAAATATCACTTCTAAAAGTTTCAACAATACCACACTCCAAAATGTGCCAGAAATATTACAAACATAAAAAAATGAATTTTAAGGGTTTAGAATTTAAAATTGAGATTGGATAATAGAATACTAAAAAGTTTTCTAATTTGCTAAATGGGTACTTTGTAATTTTTGTTGTAATTAGGTACTTTTTTGTTTTGTGAATGGTGAATTGTTTGTGAATAATGATGATGAATCCTTCATGTGAATGATTAATTGTTTTGTGTGAATGATGAATGAGTCATGTGAATGATGAATTGTNAAAAGTTTTCTAATTTGCTAAATGGGTACTTTGTAATTTTTGTTGTAATTAGGTACTTTTTTGTTTTGTGAATGGTGAATTGTTTGTGAATAATGATGATGAATCGTTCATGTGAATAATTAATTGTTTTGTGTGAATGATGAATGAGTCATGTGAATGATGAATTGTTTGTGTGAATGATGAATGATTTGGTGAATGAACAAATATACCCATTTTTCAAATAAAAAAAAAAAACAAAATTACATATTTTCTAACTTTTTTTTTAAAGTACCTATTTTCAAAATTTGAAAACAAAAAGTACCCAATTTACAAAAATACTCTTTAAAAATTTGGGGTTGGGTTCACTAAATAGTTTATGGTTTAGTTTTGAAAGGGTGGAGTTTAATTTTGGGGTTTAAATTTGAAGTTTTAAAATATTTCAAATTTTGTGGTATTTTTGGAACAAAAATTTTTT
>OVBE01018266.1:0-10049 GCA_900406425.1 Iberis pinnata
CTCTCTCTCTCTCTTATAACAGACTATGAATTTGTTAGATAAGACTTAAAAAAACGATTGGTTTTGTTTGTTAACCAGCAAACTATGGGTGATCAGCAACATTCACCGTTACTAAAAATCAACACGGTGAAACAAAAAAAAATCAAACATATGATAGTTGAGAAAAACAAAAATAGAAAAAACGATAGTATAGTTGACAATCGAAAATAAAATAAAAAGAAGTGGTAGTATTTTAGGAAAGAAAAGTATGCTAAAACGCAATAAGACATACTAAAAAAAAGAATAGAAGAAAAGTATGGAAGTTGACAAAAAAACGCAAATGAAAAGAAATGATAGTTGTAATAGACATACGCATGCCGTTTTGTTAGAGGATTTTGGGATGCGCCAAGCAATTCGAACAAGAAAAGAACGAAGGTTGGAGTTTCGGTTGAGAAAATATAAGCAAGTTGTTGATGTAGAGAAGAAGAATAAGGAGAAGACAGAGAGATATGTTCTTACAGAGGTGGAAGATAGTAAGGCTTTGCATTACATAATTACTTGTCTGGACAAAATTAACAAGAGATTTAACAACTTTGAAGGTAAATTTGAGATGTTTGAGTCGCGGTTAAATTCATACAACTACAACGTCCGAAACATTGGTCAGTTAGTCAAAGATGCAGTCGATGAGCATCTGAAAGAAATGGGGATAGGTGAACGTTCCAGAAACAATGATCACCTCTCAAAAATTCAACCCCTATCTATAACATATTCCTCGCCGCCAAAATCTACAACATAAATTATTAATAGTCCACACGCAGCTAATACCCCTGATAAAAGTTTGTAGGACAAACAGAGTCATGCTAAGGAGCTTGGTAAGGAAAAAGCCATAGGTTTGAGGGCTAAACTAAATTTGGAAGACAAAGTTGCTAAGGAAAATGAAGTGAAGAGGATTTGGCTAAGGAGTTTGTTAATCTCGAGACGACCGGTCAACCTTATTTCGTTGATATTACTCCTGCTAAGGTACTAGACGCATCTTAAGGCGCAATCGAAATCATAAAGAAGCTAGGAAGGAAGAGGCTAGGTTAACAAAGAAAGAGGCCGCTGATCAAAAGACAGACGAGGATGAGTTAAAAAAGAAAGAGGCCGATGATTCTAAGAAGAAACATGCCGCTGCTAAGAAGAAAAGGCGACTGGCGGTTGACTTACATGCAATAGTTTCTCGACACCACGCGCAAGCGTGGTTGGCTGCGATATGCCAATCTCTCTCCATTCACAAACCATCTGGTCGTCATATAGCATCCTCTCTTCGGCTAGTGCTCTGTTATTGATTATGCTATGTTCGTAGTCTTCGAATTGTACATTACCTGGGAAATGGACACGCACTCACAGTCGGACATCTTCTCTTTGGAGGTAGCCATAATGTTTAGGATTAATCCCTTCAATCTCCTCAAAATTTACAAATTATGCATCCTAAACCATCTTGTCACGTTTTTCACAAGACGAAATTTTTTTTTCCCTTTGTATCATCCCAAAATGTTCTTATATAAATGATACATGAAAATTCCCTAAGAAGCCAGCAATACACATTCCCAATTGCTTTCTATATCGAGTTATGCCTATATGAGATTATCGCAAGATCTTCCTCGTCAGAAATCATAAATTTTAGTTGCATAAAAAATAGGTCCCTCGAATCACCATTTTTAGTGTCAACCACAGCGAAAGCTTTTGCAAAAAAAGTGAAAATTACCATCATGAGCTAGTGATGTGAGAAGCGTCCTTTTGTATTTACCATTAAGAAACGTACCATCGACGAACACAACCTTGCGCATGAAAGTTAACCTAGCTATGCTTGCACCATGCGAAAGGAACACATACGTGAATCTTCTAAACTCATTGATTTGAAGACACTCAATTGTACATGGATTTTCCTTTCTTATCATGTATACGTAAGAAGGCAAGTTTCCAAACCGAATCTTAGGTGTTCCCTCATAAATTTCTCTTGCAAATTTCAGCGCCCTATGTAATTTCCAATAATCCATCTTTCCACATGACCATAAGATTAAGTCAAGACGCTTCAAAAAATTAAGTCAGTCACAACGTAAAACATAACTCAGCCTCAATGTTAATATAACTCAATTATGTCGCAAAGTTTAATAAGTTAGTTGTATTGTTAATATTAAGTTAGCAGTAATATATATATATAGTTATATATATATTTATATATATATATATATATATATATAATTAAGCCTATAGTTACTACAACTCATCCCAATCTTTTAAGTAACTCGGCCGTAACAAAATAAATACGTTTATACCAAACTGCTTAATGATAGCTATTCCGACACTCGAAGGTCGAACATACAGACCAAAGTAACGGAGGAAGTCCTTGTAGAACTGTCCTAAAATATCAGATGTTGCTTCTCAAAATCGTTTAGAACAGTCAATTACAAAACATGTATGATCCAAATCATAAATACGAACATTAAATGTAGTGTGATCCCCTTGTATATAAGCACGAACTCTCTAGTGATATCCATCAATCCAACACTCAACAACCAGTGTATCTGTCTTGGATGTGATTACATCAAAATCAAATCGATCCCTCAATGTAAGAAGTTTCAGTCGTCTCTCCAAATCGGATTTACTCTCGTATCGGTTTCCTACCGTAAGCTCTAGCGAAGACATCTACGACCTTAAAACCTCCAGGTTCCTATCATATCCACTCATCGACCAGTTATGAGATCTCTTCTTTGGAGGTATCGTCATTGAATCTTCGTCTTATACTTGAGACTAACCATATGAGCTGAAGTTATCATCTTCAGAGGACAGACCATCCGATTCGTCAAACATATCAAATCGGATTTCAAATTCATCATCTTCTTCGTCTTATTCAACTACTTCATCTTTTCTGCCTACGTTGTCTATTTCTCCTTCCACTTTACTATAGCAGTCTTTGTCATTTTCCTCGAAACAGAAACCATCATAAACCCCACTGTAATCATTGCATATAGATTCACCGCCTAAGGGTTCTGTTTTTGAGCTAAAAGTAAATAACCATTTACTCTTCTCTCTTTCTCCCTCATTCGGACTAACTTCACCATCTTTTTCTCTATAGTCTCCATATAGAGACGTAGATGTTGGATTTTCCATAGGCTTAGAAAACCTTGAAACTATCGAGTATTAGAGACATAAACTAGTGGAGTATCGTGCGCCATTGATTTCTTTATTCGATAACAAATAGCTCAGTTGAATCTGATGCCTCGACTCATTCAATCTATAATCTTCGAATACCTACTTTTCAAGTTCATCGTGTGTAGTTTTCCCATCTCTATACAGAACTCTACATCCTTTATTGTCGGCATCGAATACATATATGTTTTTCCTAATACAATTACCGAAAAAGTACCTGATCCATAAGCTCTTACAAAAAGATGAATAATAAAACGAAGAAGATAGATGAGAAGATGATTACTGAAGTTGTAACAATTTTTTATGACATGACAAATATGAACAAATGACATGGATGATGACATCGTAAATCAGTAGATGAGATATCAGTCGTAATTAGGCTAGAAAACAATAAGTCAGCGATAAAATGAATGTTATTCTAGTAATAAATCTTTGCTAATAGGTCAACCGTAATTAGGTTGAGTTTACTAATGGAGCCTGCAGTCTTCTCTCGATGATGATCACCACGAGATGAGTTGGAGACCTCAATAGGATCCACCTCCATGGGAATTTGGTCCCTAGAAGCCTTTACTTCTTGAGAAGCAATCATGCCCGTTGAGCCAGGGGCGCTCTGAGAACACTTCAACTTACGAGCTTCGCGGTAGGGAAGCGGATTCTACATAGTGACAGATGGACACTGAGATGGAGTATCTGCAAGAAGCCACGCGACAAATTTCACACAACCTGAAAAAAATTAAAAGAATATATGGGTTCAAATACATACTTAAAGACAACTCAAAAAGCGGTATAACAGCAGCCGGTTACGCGATACTCTTTCTTCGTCAAAGGTGTTCCAGCTGTTCAGCCGATTGCTCCCGAGAAGATGCCAATTCTTCAAATACTCAGGAGAAGGTTTCTCAACCTAAACCAAGTGCAGAACTGACAAACACCAAAATAAAAGAAGAAAAGGAAATCAGTCAACCAATAACACCCAAAAAGAAATAAAGCCAAAAGTGGCCAAAAAATCGACTAAACGAATAGCGAAGAAACTCAGAAGCTAGGTTTAAAAAAGAAAAGGAGGGGCGTTAACACCAATCTCCCTAGTCAACCAAGATTAGATCGTTGGGACCCGTAGTCCCGAAGGATAGATAATTTACCACAATTTCCCATTTCCGACACTAACCCATCTATTTTAATTTTTCGTTTTCCCATTTTCAGATGGAAAGCAACAACGGGAAGCGGAAGGCAAGTGAAGATTATGTGGACGGTCAATCAAAATATCAAAAATTTCGCGAATAATCTGGAGATGATTATGTGGACGACCACTCTGGAGATGATTCCATGGACGATTCTCTTGACGGTTAGAACGATGAAGATCTCGACGACTTCTATTAAACATTCGAAAAACCGGACGCTGATCATTCTCCTCCTACGAAGACAGATTCCTCCTCCGACTCAACCGACAACAAAGATAAGTCGGACGCTGACGACTCAGACTAATCCACATCAAGCTCTGACGACAACAAAAGCGACTCGCCATTCTCTTTAAGAAGGGATGCACTGAGATATTCCACCTCCGAGTTGGATAACTTTTGTGACGAAGACAAAGACGCCAACCACTGGCCGTATTGGGAAATTTAATTAGGGGAAATCATAGTTGTATGTCGAACAATTTTATGTTGCTTTCTCAGTTATGTATTAATTTTGTCTTTTTTGAACAAAATATATGATCCCCTTTAGTGGGTGACCAAGATCAATCAAATATTTTTGTGGGGAAACTATAGTTTCTTCAGTGTGAACTATTTCATATTGCTTTCCCGGTTATGTATTAATTTTGACTGCTTTGAACAAAACACATGCTTCCTTTTAATGGCTGTCTAAGATCAATCAAACATTTTATTTTTTAAGCCTACGTTTACAACTATACTAATGTCCCAGACGGCTTGCACATCATGTTTTCTGTAACTTTCAACTTAATAACATTCCATATGTACGTTTGGTACTAAGTGAAGACGTCCCAACAATACCTTATGCCACGCATGGTCGTCCATATGAACGCTTACATGTTCGCGTACATTGTTGTCTACGTCAACATTGAATACAATATAACAGGTTGATTGCATATATTTTTTTATGTACGCCTATGTATCGTCCATATAAAAAGTCATACATCGTACGTGGTTGTTCCTTTCCCAAACAGCAACATATTATGGGGCATTAATTCCCCTTTTGATATATGGTTCTCTCCTTTTTAACAAATCATATCTCCTTCATTTTTCACTCATCCCTTGTCACCATGTCACATTCCTCAAACACAAGTTCGGTTTCTCGTAATAAGACTTCTTCCCCAGTACTTGGTATACCCACCATATGTTCATGCGGGGCGAGGATCATATGCAAAATATCAAGAACATCATCCAACCCCGGGAGACGTTTTTATAGGTGTATAATCGTAAAGGTATTCCAACTCATCTCTTTGCGATTTTTTCAATGTCCTTCCAATTCCCCTTACTTATGTGTTTTTTTCTTTTTCATAACGCTCTATTAGACCAGTCCAGAGCACACTTGGAAATGGTGCGACAAAGCTATTGAAGAGGAACTCCTTCTACTGCGTACTGTTACCCAAGCCGCAAACCGATCCCTAATTGTCATTGAAACACTCACCAGTAGCAATTCTCGGCTTATAGAAGTTGAATCTAAACTAGATGTATGATGACTCTAAATTTTCATGGATTTTACTTCTCAATTAGCATAAATTATGAGGTCTAAAAGCGTGCATACATCACATTTATAGTTTATTTTAGTAAACTTATGATTTTTAGGACTTTCGCATTAGAATTTGCATATGCACGCATTTTGGAGATTTTTCAGGACTTTCAGGAGTTTTCGGGAAGGATTTGTATGATTTCAGAAAAGCAGCAGTTAACATTGAATGGAGCAGCACTGTTGCTCAGCATGGAATGGACTAAATGTACCTTAGGACCAAAGCAGGATCCATCTCAGCACATGCCTGGATCGATCTCAGCCTCTTCCCAGGATCGATCCCATTGCCTTCTCCATATTGATCTGAGATCGATCTCACTGCCTCTTCTAGATCAATCTGAGATCAATCTCACACTTCTGCCTAGATTGATATGTGATCGATCTCACGGCTCTGCCTAGATCGATCTGTGATCGATCTCACCTTACCATCTGGATCGATCTCATATTAATTCCAACACTCCAGATCGATTCCATCTCAGCCTGGATCGATCCCTTTCTCTCATTCAACGAAATTGGTGAAGTCTCGAACGAAGCTAAGGAAATGCATGGAATTGAAGCAAGACTAAGAAGAAAACAAGGCAAGATCGATCTCACCTTTTTCTAGATCGATCTCAGGTACTCAATGCCAGAATCGATCCCAATCTCAGACGCACCTTAGACGTATCTTAGTTGGATCGATCTCATGCAAGCGTCTTTAGCTCAGATCGATCATGCACTTACCAACCCAAAGTCAAACACGCTCCAACCGACCAACTTAAATCCGGATAGCACCTGAACCAAAGCCCAAGATCCAAGACAATAATTAGCATTTTGTCTTAAGTGCGAATTAGGGCTTTTCTCTGAACACTGTAAAAGCCCTAATTCGCCTCCATTTGCAACAAGCTTAGTTTTTCTTTCCTTTTTAGGTTTTAGTCTTAAGTTTTAGTTTCTTTTGTTGTCCTTCATGTTCTTGGTGTAAAAACCATATTTCTTTCAAGTTCTTAGTTAATCTTCTATTTTTCCTTTGATTTCTTGCTTAGCTTTGGGTTGTTGTTTAGTTTGTGCACCTCTATTTTCGTTTTGAGCTTTAATTTCCTGTTTTAGTTACTGTTTTATTGCTTTTCTTCATTTCCGGCGTTTGTGTTCTTGATGTTCTTGACATGTTCTTTTTAGATCTGCATGTTTCCCTTTAAAGTTATTTTTTCTGTTTCATCTGCTTCTACTCCCATGAGTAGTGAGTATTCATCTAAGTTCCTGAGGATGGGGGTAGACTAGAGTTGATGTTTTGGGTTTACCTTATGATACGATCCTTTATCAACTCTGAATGAAGGCTTGATGATCTACTAGGTTCAATGATGATGCAATGGATTGATGTATCCTGGACAGCAACTTAGGCTCCAAGTTTTGGATAGATTTTGATGCAAGGATGGTCTGATGGTCTTGAGATGATGCAAGGGAAGTTGCGGTTGGTGTATTAGGCCGAGACTTTGATATCTTAGGCCGATGGTGTTTTGATCAGAACTTGATGAGGGGTTGATGGTGATTCTCGAACAGAAGGGGATAGAAAAGAAGAATGGAAAAGATTGATTTTCTTAAGAGATATACAACAACAAAGAAAGTTTTCTAAATCTATTACAGATGTAGAAAAAACCAGGATTCTTTATCCAATGACCAAGAGACTTCGACAATTGTTCTTTAAAACAATATGAAACTTTTTGACATATAACTTGCTTTAAATCTCGTGATCCTTTCTTCAGGTTAAAGTTGCTCTAGTTCAAGCTCTGGTTCATGTTCAAGCTTGTCTACGATCACATCATCCTCTCCCAGTTGAAAAAGATTTGTCCTCAAATATGTTTTCCTACAAAAGGAGAAAACAAATTAGTTTGGTCAAATCTAGCCTCGGTTTTAAACTTACCTTGGGATCCTTTTGGTTGAGTGAGGATTTCAGTCATCTCTAGGGAATTAATGCCTAGCTTCCAAACATAATTCTGAAACAGAAAACTTAGAATGAAGTCAACAATAAAGTAGATCAAATCAAACAACCGCATTAAGACTAAGTTAAGAGATAGAATTTGATCATATGTTTTGAGAATGTTGCGGATTAGTCCTTGAGAATTAATTCCTGGTTCCCACACAAAATTATGAAATGAAACACACAAACTTAGTTCAATCAAATAAGAGGTTAGATCATTTATGCTTAAAAAGACTAAAAGACTAAGTTTAGAGATAGGAATTGGTCATCTGTTTTGCGGATCAGCCCTTTGTCTTTATGGCAGCTTAAACTCAGTAGGGTGATCATCCAAGGAGGTGCACGAATGGGTCTTCTCAAATCAGTCCACACATGAGCTCTCCATGGTCTCGGCCTTGACCATTCTTCAGATATTGTCGGCTCAAGTTCATCTCCAGCTCCAGCTCCGTCCAGGGGGTTGTAAACTTGACTATCTTCTACAAGAGGGGCTTCTAAGAACTTGAGACTATCTCCAGGACGCCATATAAAATTTTGAAGTGGTCCACACACACATAACTTCAAAATTAGCAAACTGCAAATAGTTGAACTTTGAACATCGTTTGTGAACAGCTCCAAACTCCGATTGGAATTATCTATGGCTTGAAAAATTCCTTTTTGAACGTAGATCATGGTACAAATTTTCTTTATACCCCAATTGTTGATAATCATACCCATATTGCCGTTACAAGACGCATATGTCAATCTGTCAATTTCTAGATTTTGGGAGTAATTGGTGTTTGGGGGTGTGAGCTTCTGTTCTGATCAGGTCTGAATTCGTTTTAGGTTGTTCCAAGGTTGTAAGAAGTCTTTCTTGAGTTGATAGAGTGTACAAAGTTTTCCTTGGGAGGTAGGACTTGATCTTAATCGGTAACAACCCATGATATGCACCAAGATAAAAGAAATCAGCACTCTCTATTTGAAAAGAGTTGCGAAGCTTATCTTTATCTGGTGGTGCATTAGTTGGATCTTCTTCGTCCAAGTCTCTCCATAGTTGCATCTCATGGTTGTTGTCCTCCTCAATTAGCTCGGGATCGTGAATGTCATCATTTTGGGTTGATTGTAGTTCCCTTCTTTCGATTGCATCATCGTCTTTAAGACTCGAAATCTGACCACATATCTCCATAAGATTTGTTGAAGTTTCTTCTTTAGTTGTGATTCTCCTTAACACCTGAAATTTTCTCAAAATCTTTGACACTAGACAAGTGTGTTAAAACAGTCATGAAGCTATTAAAATCAGATTGTGGATCTGTTTTGAAGTTAAAAGAAATATGATATCTCCCTTGTTCTTCAGTCATGCATTCATATTGCTATAGCTCCTGATTCCTACACACTTTTTCATAAAGAGATTGTTGGACATCTCTTTCATTTTCTTCCTCTTTGTTAACATATGAAACGACATGTATTGAGACATGCTCAATGCTTTCCTCTTGAAGTCTTTGGTCTTTAACTTGGTTGTAAATTTATTGATATTTCTGTGCAGCTCGAGTAGTTGGCTTAGTCTGCACGCTTGGAGCGTACTTCTTTATCATGAGGGATATGAGTTCTGTCCATGTTTCAATACGTTGCCTAGGCCAGCGTTTCATATCTTCCTTTCTCAACCACCTAAGCGCATAATCTCGGAAACTTAAAACATCAGCTCTTAGTAGCTCACGTTCTGTGAAGCATTGGCATTTGGAGGCGTAATACATCTCCTTCTCCCATGATGCATATCCAGTTGGGTCTCAGTACCCATAGAATGGTGGGATGCTTTTACATAGTTCTTTATAACTGTAGGGTCATGACCCCTATCAAGAATAATTCGCAGTAAATTTTTCTAAGGGAATTCACGAATCAGAAACATAAACATGAAGGTTCAGATTAATGGAAACTCTCAAGCAAACAAAAGATGATCTAGATTCAGCAATCAGTTAAATAAGCACAACACAACAATTTTGATTCAGCAATGAGTTAAGAACAATTATGCAATGATTCAATACTAGATTCGACGACAAAATTCAGCAACTAATTCAGTGAAACAACAAGTCTAGAACACTAACAACACTAAGACAATAACAAGACTCAATAAAGCGACTAAGAAAGAAGACACCACACTGCAATTACGACACACACAAAACACACTCACAATAAAGAAACAAAAGACTTACAGCAA
>OVBE01018267.1:0-10049 GCA_900406425.1 Iberis pinnata
TCCATAGTGGTAATCTAGATCCAATGAAAGTAAAACGATGATTGCGCTTCAATGCATTGCGAGCTATAAAATCGGCATGTGCATTTTAATTTTGCATGCAATATTTGAACTTCTCCTCCAAATACAATCTCATGTAAGTCTCGACAGCACTCAATTCGGAAGTGAAAACCGGGCAGTCAGAGGGATTCAAGAGCATAGCTAGAAGTTCTTTTGAATCGGTGTAGAAGGTATCACATGGACGTTTCTAGTTGTGTAGAATATTCATAACCCATAGTAGACTTAACAGCTCTACATGAAGAGCAGAACTCCCCTGAAATATACCCCAAGAACCCAACATGACACCCGAAATCGATTGATTTTTATAGAACCCCCCTCCCCCCAAACCACATATGTGATCATTCTGCTTCCATGACCCGTCGACGAAGCAAATATTTACATCTATAATGGCTTCCATTGGTGGCGTTCCAATCGCCGCCCCTCCCTTATCGACTACCCTTGAAGAAAGAATATTGTTGTGGGCGTAAATCTAGTCAGATGCCTCCTTGAATGCCAACCAGAGGATATCAGAGGGATCCTAAATCTTCTCATTGAAGATTTTATTGTTTCTCGCTTTTCAATTATACCATAAAATCCATAAATACATCTCCTTGACGCCAAAACTACCCTGGACCGAATTTCCATGTAGTAAAAACACTGGACATTTTCCAGAAGATGAGGTGATGGAAAAACCCATTGTTGGATCAGAACAGAGCATGATTGACTATCTCGTCCATATCACCATAACGTGTACATATACGGTCAACTCACAGGTTACGCTTAGCTAGTTGGGAATTAACTGCCATAGCTCCTGACAGGACTTGCCACAGGAAGTGCTTGAGTTTAGGGGGCTTGTATCCCAAGTTCTCTCCTTTTGGTTGTTAATCTTCTGTAACTGAGGTGTAAAATCCATATCATCGCCCATTCGCTCAGCAAGTCGCTCATACCCTGACTTCACCTGTGTAAGACTCCAATTTTGTAAAATTCCAGCAAAAACCATTCTGCCTCCAGCGTGAGGGACGTATAAACAATATCCTCAATGAGAGGGACTCCAATTATGTAGCATTTATCTTTTACGGGTTTTCCCATTCTCTCTTAGCATATCCATTTCTCGTAGGTTGAGATTAGCAATTGGGTGATCACTGCAACCGGGTTGAGGATTCGTCCCCGGGATCCAATTATCTTCATATACCCTTGTCTTCCTCCCATTTCCCATCGACCATCGCAAACCTTGTTACAAAGGCGTTCGAACCGCCACCCCCACTCCACCAAATACTCTTCAACCCATAAGACGGACGTATAAGTTTTGGAGCCTCAAAAGGTAAACTATGGCGGTAATACCTTCCCTTAAGTATTCGTGCAAACATGGAGTTTGGTTTGGAATACAAATGCCTTAGTTGTTTTGCCAGTAAAGCATGGTTAAACAAATAAAGAGTTCGGAATCCCAGTACACCAAAATTTTCCGGGAGACACATTTTTGACCATGCCACCCAGTGTATACCCTCTCCCTGGATTTTTGTGGACTACCAATACCGTGAGATGACACTTGTGAGTTTTTATAAGAGTCTCTTTGGTAACAAAAATCAGGACATAACATAAGTCAGTAAAGCCTGTTCCACTAATTTAATCAAAACCTCATTCCCTCTTTTGAAGAGAAATTTTTCATACTAACCATTGATTCTACTGTTTAAGCGATCCCAAACATAGGCAAATATTTTAGCTTTAGATTCCTGAAGCTGTTCGGGAATACCTTGGTATTTGCCAACTCCCCCTTCCGTGAAAAACCCCAAACGTTTCTTTAGGAGATACTTGTCTTGGGGGTAGCACCTTCTTTCCAAAAAGACCGTAGATTTGGTAAAATTGATACATCGGCCTGACGCTTGGCCATACTTATGCAAGATAGTTCCTATTGAATCACATTAGGGAAGGTGGGCCTTTCAGAAGAAAAGATTATCATCAGCAAAGAGCAGATGAGACAAAAATGGGCTTGACCGTGCCATTTAAATTCAAGTAATTCGTCCATTTCAGTCTGCCTCTTGTAAACTTGCAATAAAACATATACAGAGATAACGGGTCACCCTGACATAGTCCTCTTGAAGGTCTGATGCTCCCTTTTGGAACTCCATTGATCAAAACTTGGTAGGATACTGTCGTTACGCATTGAATTATCCACTCAATCCATCGGGTAGCGAAACTTAACTTAGCCATCACAGCCCACAAAAAGTGTCGTTCCACTCGGTCATATGCCTTATTCATGTTAGTCTTAATCGTCATAAAGTTTTTTCCTACAGTACTCCATAGTAGGGCATGAAAGCTTCTTGAGCCATGAAGATATTGTCAGAAAAAACCCTCCCTCCAACAAAAGTCGATTGAGTTTCAAATATAATCTTAGGTAGGAAAACCTGGAGACGATGTGTGAGAACCTTAAAAATAATCTTGTAAATAACATTACAGAGACTAATTGGTCGAAAGTCCTTCATTTCTTTTGGCCTATCTAATTTTGCAATGGTTTCATTTAGACAACTATCAAAATATCCAGTAGCCATAAAATCATGTACCAATTTCACCATATTATCCCCAACAACAATAAGGCGAGAAGTACCGCCTTAACTTCCTCCTTTGAGACAGGTGAAGTCAACTTGGAGTTAATATCAACGGTGATTCTGTTTAAGGGCCTGCAGTACCATATCCATAGTCACTCCCGCACAACTTGTAAAGAAATCTTGAAAGTATGCTATAACTTATGCTTCAATATCCTCCTCTTCTTTCGTCCAAGAACCACCCCGCTTAATTAGGCCTGATATCCGATTTCTATCCCTCCGCTACTTTATAGATGCATGGAAAAATTGAGTATTCCTATCACCCTCTTGTAGCCATGTAACCCGACTTTTCTGTTTCCAAAACATCTCCTCATCCAAAGTAGATAATAGTAGGAGAGTGGTAAGATCAGCGATCTCTTGGGTTGAAGAACCGTCATTAGAGAAGGCAACATCAATGTGCGCTTTTAAATATTCTGCATCCCGAGGGGAGTTAACCTGCTCCTCTCTTATCCATCTTGATATCTTAGCCCTATAATTCTTGTTCATATCCCCAATAGAGGTTGCGTTAGCCAACACACCCTGTTGTCATCCTTCTCGAACTATATTCTCAAAATTCTCCTTACGATTATCTAAATGAATCATTAGAGGGCGATGATCCGACCCAAGAATCGTATTTATTCCACACGAATATGCGAGAAAATATCATGCTAGTCTTCATTACCCATTGCACGATCTAGCCAGCAATGAACCAAGTTCCTGCCATGTCTTCGCACACAGGAGAGGCAATTACCCGTAAAAGGTAGGTCAATCATAGCACATCATTCTCGCATTAATCAGAAATCTAGAAAGGATGCTTCAGGATGAATGTTCCCTCCTTGTTTTTCAGTATTATCCATAATCTCATTAAAGTCACCTATCATTGCTCATGGCTCCAATCGTGAAAAACCAATACATTTTAGGCGTTCTCAAACTAATTCGCGTTTTGAGACAACAAGATTCCCATAAACAAAAGAGATCAATTTTTTATTTCCGTTCAATGTTACTAATACATCGATTACATTTTTAGTACTAGAAATAACTTTAACATCAAAGAATATCATAATCTATTTGCAAATCTTGAAGAAAAAGACGAGGTTGTTTTTTTCTATAAGAAAACCCATCCTTTGGAAAAACTGTACGCCAGAAATTCCAAAGACGCCTAAATGCAAAGAAGCTTCTAGCTCCTTGGCAGTAGCCAAAAAAAAGTTGCGACTATGGAGTCACCATAAGCAAACGTCAATTCCCTTCCAAAGACTAGTGGGGCAGTGACTTCCACGAAGACACANAATAACCTATAAGCTTTTCGTAGCGCAATGGGACGACTATGGAGTCACCAGAAGCAAACGTCAATTCCCTTCCAAAGACTAGTGGGGCAGTGACTTCCACGAAGACACAAATCCAAAAATTCTCAACATCCATTGTCCAGTTCCCCGAGATCATCCCTGAGTGATCTCAAAGTCTCTTCTATCCTATAGTGATCAGGAATATCCCTCACCATTATCTAGAATGGAATTGTTGACGAAAAATCCCTAATCACCGTAGGAACTCATCTTTCTAACGCTGACATTCAGTGATCATAATGAAATGGCCTCATATCCAAGATTTTCTTTAAATCCTCCTTAGCCTCAAAAATGGATGGGAGAAATTAATCAACGATCTCACCCTCGCCGATTGAACCGCCGGATTCAACACCCGACCAACCAACGTCAACTGGAAGTGATTCAAGACTGCAGAGTTGTCAAAATTTGGAATAACCAAAGGGTGCTTGAAATGATCGACATCATACCGAATCCCAAGAACAGATTGCCAGGAGCGAGAGGCCATTCTTAGACTAGTGATGAACACACACGCCTGAAACACCAGAGTAAAGAGAGAAGAATGTAATTGATGCAGAAGCTCCAACCACAACTCCCATTTAAATAAGCGAACAATGATCAAAATCATTAGAATATAGAAAATCCCATTAGCAAATCCCATGATCAGCGCCCATTTCAATCTATAATCTCCAGCCATTAACCATCCGATAATTTTGTCCAAAAAACATTAACAGAAACCCAGATAAGGTAAGAGTAATCAGCGCAAGAATCTTCATAACCGATGGGATCTTGTAAAATAAAGAGCCTGAAAAAATTAATGTAAATCCTTCACTAATAATGGAAATCGCATTAACCCAAACAATCATAGCCTCAACACTAATCACCACCGATCTCCACCGTCAATACCAGTCGGCGACATGTTTGAATTTCAAAATCTTTATTTATTCATATGATTATTATGTAAATGTATAACACATACGAAACCCAAAAAAAATTAATTTTCACTAAGGTAAATAAAAAATCATCGAAAACCCATTGAAAGCTTGTGATGGCCACCTGATGTTCTCGAAAATTCGTCAGAAATCAGATAAATTGAATACAAAGTTTGGCCAATCAAATATCGTGCATGGTATTTGGATTCATGGCGGATTCGTGGTTTAACTTTCGTGAAATTAGTTGAATCTTATTTATTAAATATTTCCCATGGATTTTCGACAACCAAAGTTGTCAAAACATTTGATACAAAAGTATGAGAGGAGCCTTTCTTCTCTATTTGCGATGTGATTTCTCCTTGCTTTTTCGCAGTTTTCACTCAATTGGCCCACAAATCTTCTATTTCTTCTGCCCAAATGTACGTTTTAATGTTCCTTTTGATATTTAGAAGGATTGTAACGATTTAGATTTAGGAAATTTGCTACAATATGGTTGATGTGGGGTTGTAGGGATTTTGGGTTATTGGGTTTATTTTGGGTTAAATTTATGTTGATTGTGAGATGTTATTTAACTGATTTAGTGTTTTAGGGTTCTGGTGACGTTATATAGTTTAATTGAGAATTTTGATAAACTATGTTGAAATTTTTGTAAGTTTGATTGAGGATTGTAGTGAAAATATGTTATGAATAGTTGGATTTATGTAAATTTTTTAAATTATGATAGTCATTGGAGTTTGTTCATCGATAGGCGCTTCTTGGTTTATCACTTCTCAGCACATCTAATATATTGATTGTTTCTAGAAGTTCACTATATTTTGGTTGATGCAAGATACTGGCCAACATTGTTAATTTTCTAGGTCAACTCGTCTTTCTCTCCCTCTTCAGCTTTTAACGAGATGAGAAACATTCTAACTTATTCCAATTGCCAAGATGGAGGCGATCAGGCTTCTTTCTCAGTGGCTATGGGGGCACCAATTACAATTATCGATATGTGGGTCGAGAACGAAATTGTTATGGCAATGGACTAGGAGTGCACGAGTTAGAAAACTCACAAGGAAGGTCAAGAATGTTATGAAGAAGCAACAGAAGTTGATGAATCGATTAAGTGGGAGTTGGCAATGAAGATTGAGGTGGACTCGCAAATGTACAATCATACTTGGGAGTTAGTCGAGCTATCTAAGGAGAAGAAGGCGTTGCACAATAAGTGAGTTTACCATATAAAGGAAGAACATGATGGAAGCAAACGCTACAACGAAAGGTTAGTTGTGAAAGGTTTATAATATAAAGAAGGCATTGACTACACGAAAAAATCATATAGTCAAGCTGGTTACGGTAAGAGTTACATCTCCAATAGATATATCTAAAAACTACATTTCTTCATGGTGACTTGGAGGAAGAAATTTTCATGAGACAACCTAAAGGTTTTGAAGTTAAAGGAAAAGAGAAGCTTGTGTGCAAACTTCAAGAGAGTTTTTATGGATTAAAAGAAGCTTCAAGACAATAGTATAAGATGTTTGATATTTTTATGAAGAAAACTAACTTTCTAAGATGTGAAGCTGCTAATTCCTGCTACTTCAAGAGGCTTGAAGAGTCATACTTGATATTGTTTCCTTATGTTGATGACATGCTGATAGTGGGAGAAGACTTAAATGAGATCAACAAGATGAAAGATAAATTTTCAGAAGAGTTTGCCGTGAAAGATCTAGGTGAAGCAAAACATAATCTTGAGATGAGAATCAATAGAAGTAAGGAGGGTATAAAGCTTTCACAAGAATAGTATGTGAAAAATATACTCAAAAGATTCAAAATGGATGATGCAAAATCAATTAATACTCCTTTGTCGAGTCACTTTCGGTTGTCCAAAGATCAGTCACATGTAACTAAGGATGAGTTGGTGTATATCGATAAAGTTCCATATTGTTCTGCCATAGGCAACCTGATGTACGCGATGGTATGTACAAGGACAAATATTTCACATGCAGTGGAAATTGTTAGCAGGTTTATGAGTAACCCAGGAAAAGCACATTGGAAAGTTGTAAAATGGGTTCTCAAATACTTGAAAGGAAATTCAATTCACTCGCTATATTGCAGAAAATTTGAAATGGGATTTCAAGGTTATATTGATGATGATAATGAAGGTAATGTTGATAGTAGAAAGAGAACAACCCGATATGTTTAGAATTTAATTTGTTGGGTTTCAAAGTTGCAAAAGATCGTAGCTCTATCAAGCTAAGTATGTTGCAGTGACATATGCAACAAAGGAAATGATGTGGTACAATAATTTCTGCAAGAGTTGAGTTAAGACCACAAGAGAAACGTATTGTACTGTGATAGTAAAAGTAACAATGATTTGGCAAAGAACTCTATGAACCATGCTAGAACGAAGCACATACAACTTCGATACCACTAAATCAAATATGTACTAGAATATGATATATGGGTACTATAGAAGATCCAAGGAAGCAATAATTCAACGAATATGTTAAGGAAGGTGGTAGAGATTGACAAACTGAAATTTTGTTTAATTTCAGTTGCCTTGTTACCTTAACAAAACTGGAAGACCTGCTACATGGTCGAGGTGGGAAGACATATTGAAATCAGCCTTCAAGTGGAAGATTGTTAGTTATAATAATAAAACACATGTTTTAAATGTTTGACGCTAGCCGTAATTAGAATAGTTGGACTTGACAATTGGAGTAAGAATTAATGGACGTTGGCCGCAATTTTTTCGGGTTCACACACGACTACAATCTCTACCATTTAAGAGCAGAACAAATCATCCCACTATAAAAAAATATAAGAGAGATAGAAATATCTAATCAAAAATTAAGAGTAACTATTATTATTATCAGGTTAATTTGAGTTTGTGAGTCGCATGTTTTACTACTTTTTTGATAATAAAAGATCTGCAGCGGATCCGAAGATGTAAGCAAAGTTAGCCAACAAATTTTTTTTTGTGTATTATTTCTTTTTCTTTTTATCTAGGGTTTATTAGAAACTTGCATTTATTTATTAGTTAAATTTATTGATTTTTATAACCACTAATATATACGTCAAAGATCCATCTATACTTGTAAAAGTTGGTTATATCACTTGCCTTGAATTATGTGGCTCTCAACCTAGTGTCTTGTAAAACATTTGTAATATGTTCAATAGCATAATTTTTAAATAAAAAAAACAAAAACATAAAAGGTAGCTGTTTGATTTGTGTAGGAATCTAGGTAAGGGAATATTAATCCAACACGTACTACAACAATGAAACCAACAAAGGTAATACAATATTAAAAGTTAGCATTAACCAGCGTACCCTTGTATATATTTATCATAGAGCTTAAAGCATTTACTTGGAACATGGTAAGAAACGGACTAAGAAATTGAGAAAACAAAACTTAATTGACTTTAATAATCAAAGGTTAGTATGAGCCATGAGGAACATGACCGCGTGGCTTATGCCGATGCGCAAATTATATTACTAATTAAGTTATAAATCATGAACATACGCCAATTACAATTCGTTTACCAAACAAGTAACAATGCGCATATATTTACATATCCCTACTTACTGGTGGTCGCACAAAATTATTTTAGGTGGTGTAAAAAAAATTAAAAGCATGTACAATATTTTAAGTGGTGTAATTTTTTTAAAAAAGTATGTACATAAAAGGAATTGAACTACTAATCTTTAATTTGTAAAACTTTAAACATTATCACTTTACCACAATGTTCACAATGATCCATGTAAAACATAAATTACTTAAACTTAAGATGTTGTATAAGGACAGGGAAAATCGCATTTGTACGTCAGAAGAAGGTACTTGTTAAGTAGTTAATTTTTTTGTAATCTATTTTAAATTTTTAAGTTGCACATCACTCAAAGTTCTTCGCAAATAAAAAAAAACGTTTGAAAAACAAGATAGAGATTCTCTACAATAACATTGTAAACCAATTGAAAGGGATGTAGCATAGTTCGAGAGCTCCAATTATTAGAAAAGTTCTGTATCCTCTTATGTTATCTTGCCAGAACCATGTTTAGTGTCTTGATAAAGAGGATATGCCCAATGCCACCAAAAACACAATGAACTTTATAGGCCACAAATATTTTTACTCCATAAAATTTTTAAAAAGGTTAAGTTGATGTTAAGTCTTGCATTAGATGAGACATTTTTTTTTTGTTTTGCACTACATATATTTAAATATGTAGACTTGAATCTAAATTCTTAATATATCTCCGATTTTTTCATATTTTCTATCTAGTTTCTTTAGTTTAGCAATATTGAAAGAAAAAAAATTCAATGAACTAGTTTTGATGGTCACTAATTTCTTTGTTGAAATTAATTTTCTTGTGTTCTACTTTTTGTTTTTACTCCATTAATTCATTGTTGCTTAAATTATGTTTTTCTTCTACTCTACACCATTAAGTTTCTTGCGTTCGATAATTCTAATTGTCTTGTCTCTCGGTTTAATTTAGTTAGACATCTAACTTACTTTGGTTTTAGTATTGTCTTATTAGCAAGGTCACATTTTTCTTTTTAATTCGTCTTAAAGCTCATTTTGTCTAAGCACTACACCGTATCCTGCATTTGAAAGAAGAACTAGAAAAAATATAGTAAAATTTTGATTCGTCGTCGTAGTAAATAGCAAAGAAAATAAAAAATATTTCTTTTAAAAAGATAGGAGTTAATTAATTGTGATCGTTCATTAAAAAAAAATTGTGAGAAATAACCACCTGAGAACAATTATTCATTACAAGAAATATGTCTTTTTTTAGCGGTCGATAAACGCTATCGATGGATAGCATATCGGTTAATTAAACGCTCTCACAACCCACATCATTGTAAGTCTTACTCTTTAGATAGCAGATTTAATGTATGCTATAATTATCAAATTACCGATAACGTTGTTCACCATGCAATTGTTTACTTTTATAATAGCGTCGTATATTTGTTATTAAAGTTTTTTGTTGGGGTCAAAAACGGTCTTAACGAAACTAATACCTTAACCAGTTACCAAGACTACATGTCTTGATCAAAATCACCAAACCTCCGGAAATACATCTCGGAGGATACGCGCAACGATCATCGAACAATTAAGCAACCACTTATGTACTTGATAGTAGGATTTTTCCGGGTGTCAATTCCTATTACACTATCATGTCGTTGGAGTGATAATAGGTGTCAATCCAAATG
>OVBE01018268.1:0-10049 GCA_900406425.1 Iberis pinnata
CAAAATGATCCAAACACCTAGAAACATGAAAAGATTTCAAAACTGCAAGGAAAACACTCGAATAATGCTAAGTTGAAAGAATGAATACATATATAAAGCATTAAAACCTAGCAATATTATGTACTTTAGTTGGTGGATCGTCAACCACTTTATTTTTTTGTAAAAATTTGATGTGATGACGATATGCGTGATCACGAGGAAAAAAAATATCTATGACAATCTCATAAAAGCTCTTCCACTAATTTGTTGATATCGAGTCTTCTTACAAAAATGACATCTTGTGCGATTTACGTCTTTTCTCTGGTATATCATACAATTGTTGATGCACATATCAATCACCTTATACGGTATACCAAGACTAGCAACAAGTTTCTAAACTTCGTAATAAGTTTAAGGAAAATATCTTCTTATGGTCTTACGTCTATCACGAAATAAGCTATCGCATTAACACACTTCTCCAACAATCTGTAGTACATCTTTATAGTCATTAATCTTGTATCAGAGGAAAAAGATGAGTAGACATCCATAATACTGCTATATAATGGCTACTTAGCCGCATCTTCCATACCAAATACCTTCATACTTCTAAATTTTATTAGTCTTCTTGTTCTACACTCGTCGGTTGCATATTGTCATGATATGCGTCATTCACAATTTAAAATGAACCAACACCAAAATCTACTTCTGTTATAGATTGCTCTTCAAAGATAGCTACAACATAAGGTACACTACTACTATCTTATGATTCAAAAACCAAATACTAAATCAATCTTGATTTTGTGAGAATTTCTACAAACGAAATATGGACACTTCAACCTACGAGTTTTTTCGAGATGAATGTTGTTGACAAGCTAATTCCATAAACTCGCCTACATCTATTGAATATTCTTCAATAAGTAAATTCTTTTTCGAATCCATCATCGGTTCATGCATCCACAATCGGAAATAAGACATATTCCAAACTATATGTTGCTTTGTGGATATAGTTTGAGAGATTGTACAGTTTAGTGTGTTCTACACTTCTCATTTGTATAAACAAAAAAGCCACAAATTTCCGACGGATAAATTTGTTGAAAATATTGATATTTCACATGGTCTATAATAGCTACTAAATTTATAACGGATTTTCCATGAATTTCCCACACCCTATGACTCCATGAGAAACACAAAAACTGTCGAAATTTTTTGATGAGATTAAATTCCGTAAAACTGTATTATTGTAATGTTTAGCATCTCCTTATTTTTCTAAAATAACTTAACTTTTATATTAATTGGCTAAACTGCTTTTGTATGACTCTACAAAAATATGGATATCAAATTCATAACTCATTTATTTGTTGCCTAGACTAAATTATTTAAAAGTGTTAAGGATTTCTTTTGTACTAGTTTTATTAAATCGTAGAAGAACAAACTGATGTCTCTGCATTTTAGTTGTTTTAAGAAGTCATTTAACATCATTTTAGGGTCCTTTAGTTGTAAATATGTTGCATCCATAGACTTTAGTAGTAAGTTTGCATTTTTAAGTTCTACATTAGCATTTGCATACATATGCATTTCAGTGATTTTTTAGGACTTTCAGGAGTTTTCAGAACGTTATTGCAAATTTGGAGAGGGAAGGGGGAAAATGCACGGGATGGAACCAACTCAATGTTACCGGCCTCGACCAAGTATCCGGCTCGATCATCACCATAGAGCCCGGCTTGATCACCTTCATTCCACCTCCATCGTCTTTCTATCGTCTCGATCGGCCATCAAGCCAAGGATCCTCTCGGCTTGATCGTGTTCCTCTCATCTCGATCAACCATCGAGCCAAGCATCTTCTCGGCTCGATCGTCTTCCTCTCATCTCGATCATCCAGCCCGTCTCTCTGTCTCGGCCAAACCTTGGGCTTAATCACCCGGCTCGAGCTGCTCCTTCACTCCTTGATCGCTGGCTCGATCACCTGAGAGCCCACTTCGAGCTGCTTCAACTTCCGAACCGATGACCCAAACTAGGACAACCCAGTTTTAGGAGTTTTAGGCTTTTGTCTTTTAGCGTTTCTAAAAAACTATAAAATCCCTAAAACGCCTCCATTTCAAAACAAGCTTTATTTTTGCTATTTTGGGTTTTGTCTTAGGTTTATTTTTCTCTCTGTTTTTCTTTATTGTTCTTGATGTTCAAACCGAGATTTTTACTAAGTTTATGTTTATCTTCTGATTTCTTAATTTTCAAGCTTAGATTAGGGTTGTGATCTATCTGGTGCATGTTGATCTACTGTCTTATGCTCTTAATCTCGTTTTTGTGTTGATCACCATTTATGGGTTTGCTAATGTTTCTTTAGTACTCTGTTTTTTTAGGTTAGTGTTCTTGATGTTCTTCATCTTCATCCTCTGCATCTTTGATTTTTCGCACTATTCGTCATCTTCATCACATTTTCTGACTTTATGTTCTATTTTTTCTTCATATTTTGACTTTTTATCCTAATGTCTTGCTTAGTAGCTATGCTCTCTTCTTTCTATGATTTCATAACCAACATGCGTAGTGAGTAGTTACCTTAGGTTTCTGAGGATGGGATGGACTTGTGTTGATTTCTTGTTCTTTCTATGTACCTAAGTTTGATTGCATCTAGATCCATTCTGTTTCACTGCTCTTCATGATGATTTCTTTCTGATCAACTGAAATTTGAACTTGGGTATTTTAGCAACCATATGGTGTTCAATGAAATGCATGAACATGGTGATTTCAGAGATTTCAATATCTAGCCTAAGAGATAAGATGTCTAGGGTGCTTATTGGCTTTAGTCGATTGGTTTCTCATGCCTCCTAGGTAGTGTACCGTTAACGAGAGTTAGGTATGGTGATTGCTTTGGTTGANGTTATCCCCATTCTTAGGAAATGCTCCCCATTTGATTGCATTTTTACCCATTTTACTTTCCTGTTTTCGTTTCATTTGCTGTTTATCTTTAGCTTATGTTTATGCATGCTTGCTTTCGTTTCCTGTTTTACATCCTGCATGTTTAGTTTTTCTAGCTTTTTAGATAAAAAAATCATCTTTCTATTTGGCTTGAATTAGTAGTTCCAATTGCATCTAGAGTGCTTAGCATCACACCCATTTGGATTGACACCTATCTATACTACAATGTCATGATAATATGGATAGGAATTGACATATAAGACGCTTGAAAAGCTTGTTATTAATTTGGCGCCATTGCCAAATGGTGTTTGTTTGTTATATTCTCGATTTTGGATCTATTGAGATCAAGTTCCCTTTCTATAAACATACTCACTTTGTTTCCTTTGTTTTCAGGTACTTGCATAACTGTGTATGAACCTGAGAAGCAGAGGACACTCTTGCGCAAGACGTGAACAAGAACGCTTGGAACATTTAAGAAGGTTGGATTTGCAAATGGAGGACAATCTTAACCGTGACAATTAGCACACTATTGGTGCTGGTGACAACCCGAACACTCAAACACATCGTCATGGAATCACCCTCCTTCTGTATAGAACAACAATGGAGGATCCAATCGGCCACCTGGACGAGTTTGACCGATTATGCAGTCTCACTAAGATCACCGGTGTGAGTGATGACACATTTAAGCTGCGTTTAATCCCATTCTCTTTGGGCGAGAAGGATCATCAGTGGGAGAAGTCTCTTCCCAGAAACTCAACCACTAACTGGGATCCTTGCAAGAAGAATTTTCTTGCCAAATTCTTCTCCACCTCTCATACTGCAAGGCTGAGGAATGACATCACTGGTTTCGCATAGCAAAATGCTGAAACATTCTCTGAGGCATGAGAGCATTTTAAGAATTACACTTTGCAATGTCCACATCATGGTTTCAGCAAAGCATCCCTCCTTAGCACTCTCTATCACGGTGCTCAAACGAAGATACACATGTTGATTGACACTGTAAGGAACGGTAATTTCCTGAACAAGAGTTTTGATGACGGTTGGGAACTTGTGGAGAATCTTGCTCAATTAGATGACATATATAGTGAGGATTATGATCGCACACTTTGTGGTGGCTTCGAAATAGATGATAAGACAACGAAGGATATCGAGGCTCTAAATGATAAGTTGGACAGGCTACTTCTTGGGCAACAACACTAAGTTCACTTCATCATTGATGAAGAGCAGCTTTAGATTCAAGTTGGGGAGGCTAACCGACAAGAGGAGATTAGTTATGTGCAGAATTAGTGTGGCTATAACAAAGGTTTCATCAACTACTCCAACAACCCTGGTATGTCCTACCGTAGCAACAACATAACTAACCCTCAGGACCAAGTTTATCCACCGCAACCACAGAAGAATATTCAACCATTTCTCAATTATGCTCAGAATCGTGGTTTCTCTCCCAAGCAACAACAACAGGGTGGTTTTCAGCAGCAGCAGCAACAACAGGCTGGTGCACCTCCTGGTTTCACCTCTAACCAACCTCAAGCTCCTCCTTCCAACATTGAGGCCATGTTACAACAACTTCTTCAAGGTCAAGCAAATAGTGTAATGGAGACATCAAAGAAGTTTGGTGAACTCCACCACAAGATGGATTCCTCTTTTAATGAAATCTATTCGAAGATTAAAACTCTAGACTCAAGGGTTACTGCTCTGGAAGGCAAGTCTGCTTCCACTCCTGTTTCTACAAATGGTCAACTTCCACTAAAATTTGTTCATAACCCAAAAGAGTATGCCCATGTCAATGTCAATGCAATCTTCTTGGGCAGTACCAATGACCTTGTGAGGGGGATTCGAGTTTAAATGTAATTGACACTTCTGATTTTTGAGAAGACTGATTCTTTGACATGGACAAAACCAGGATCAACTGCCATAGTCAAGTCTATTCCTGGTGATAACATATATGTTTCAAAGGAGAATGCAACACCTTTCGTTCTACCACCTTATGTTCCAAGGTTGCCATTCCCATCACTTTTGGAGAAAGAGATAATGGCAATATATCCAGAAATCTTTGAGAATCCCATGAGGGAAGAGACTGCTCAAGGAGTGTTGGTAGCAAATGACGAATGTAATGCCTTAATAGCGGAGAATCAAGAAGATCATGGTTCATTCACTCTACCATCCTCATTAGGTTCCCTAACCTTCAACAAATTCCTATGTGATTTATGAGCAATTGACTTGATGCCTTTCTCCACTGCCAAGAAGCTGGGAGTCAATGAACCTAAAGCTTCTAATATAACTCTGTTTTCGGTAGATATATCCATTAGGCATCCCATTGGTACTTTGGAAAATTTACCCATCAAGATTGGGGACATAGAAATACCCACTGACTTTATGGTGTTGGAAATGGATAAAGAGCCAAAGGACTCATTGATCTTGGGAAGGCCATTCTTAGCGACAGTTCGAGTTGTGATCAATGTCAAGAAGGGCAACATCAGGTTGAACATAGGGAACGGTCCAAAGATGATCTTCAACATCAAGGACAAGGCAAGGAATCCTACAATCCAAGGTCAGATATTCTCCATCAAGGAGAGGAATGAGGACAACCATGAAGATGTGTACTTAATCAGTGATTCATTGGAGTATGATTTGATGAAGGACCAAAACAAGATTTCAGAGCATCAGGACGCATTTGGGGTTATCAAAGAACCAAGTGCAAGAGTTTCTGCAAGGATAGAAGAAACCATAAAACTAGGGATATCAATTGATGAGAGCAAACTACTCATTTCAAAAAGAGGAGATTTTGAGTTCGAGCACCAACTTGAACATATCCCACCTCAGAAATTAACTTCGGGCACTCCTTATTCTGAAAACAATTTTCAGCCTCGTGCCCCAACAATGGACATCAAGAATGGAGATCAATTGTTTCTACTCAACCCAAAGCTCAAGTACTATCTAGGGGGTGTGAAGCCACAATGCTCCACAAAATTAAAAACAGGAAGTCAAGCTTAGTGACTTTAAACAAGCTCACTTGGGAGGAAGTCCCATGTTTATCCTTGTACATATAATTTTTTTAAAGTTTATGTTTAGTCTTTCTTTTGATGCATTTAAGTTTTTATTTGGTTTTGGTGTTTTAGGTACTTTGGGGTTGTGTTTAGGACAGTCGACAATGAGAAAAGAAGAGCACGAGATTAACTCAAGTTTTTTTATCAAGCCTTGATCGAGCCATGTTTCAGTTATGATCGAGCCAAGGGTGAATTTTTGTCGAGCCACGGACAACACTCCATCGAGCCAATGATCGAGCCAAAGAATCAAGGAGATCAAGCCAAGCGTGTTCGTGATCAAGGAATTTTAAGTTGAGCCACAAAGGTTTAGATCAAACCATGGACAATGCTCGATCGAGCCATTGATCGAGCCGTACCAAACGCCATCGAGCCATATTAACATGTCATCTAGCCATGATAAGTTCTCATCAAGCCATGGGAAACGAATGATCGAGCCAAGGAAAGCATTCCATTGAGCCATATTTTATATGATCGAGTCAAGCATCAAATCGAGCCAAGCCTCCAAAAGACACTTCTATTATACCCACTTGCCCACTACTCCTCTTACACCTCCACTACTCACACCATGCCAAGAAGTGTCCACTCCATGCTTTTCAAGATTCCCCAACATATATCTTACACCTCCATCACCCTCATTGTCTTCTCTTTTAAAGTCCTCCACATACACACCTTTAAACTCTATTCACATGCTTCAACAACACACCACTCCTCACCAGCACATGAAATTTCAACCAAGGTATCTATATAAGGGAATATCATGTCATACAGAGGAATGCCCAACAGTTCAAAAGGACCATCAGTTGAAGAAATTTATGGGAGATTGATACATTTCAAATTCACAAGGTTGACATTTCCTGATACAGAAACCCTAAATACCCTTGGTATCCTTGAGTAAGTCCAAGACATATTGGAGGATATGAAGATATACAATGTGCTTACCATGAATTATGAAGCCTAACAGAAACCAACGTGCATGTTCCTAGCCTCTCTAGAAGTGATCTATTATGACGGAGAGGATGGTGATTCGAATGGGGGAGGTTTTATAACTTTCAAAGACTTGAAGGGAAAAACCAACAAGTTGACTTTCGCTCAATTGGGAAGTATTTATGGTTTCGATCACCAAAGTTTTGAACCAAACAAATTTGACAATGTTCCAGATGAGATATAGTTAATTTGGGATGAGATAGGGTCCAAAGACTACGAAGCAGGACGAACCAATAGCTCATGCATCCGCCTCCCGGCAATTAGATATGTACAAAAAATCCTCGCCAATTCATTCTTCTCTAGGAAAGACACTAGTAGCATACTGGCAGAAGAGATGGACTTCCTGCGTTTGGTATCTATAAACACGTCTGCAACATGTTGCGTTGCAGAACGATAACCTATTTCCCTGCGCTGCTGAGCTAAGACCTTGCTTCCTCAAGATATTCTTGCAGAAACTGTTGAAATTCAAAAATCTCAACTGGAACACAGGAGGAAGGATAAATCCCGAATTAAGAATTGGAGGGTGGATAACACATATCCTTAAGTATACTCAGGGACCGCTTCGTAGAAGTGATTTACCATCAAAACTATTAGATATCAACTACCTGACGAAAACCCGGTTTAAAGTGGGGAGCTTGAACGCCAATTCTGCTATCTGTTCCAAGTGTCGTGCTTCACCAAAGAATTCTTCCTACTCCCAAACCACAAGTAACAGCTTATGACAGAATTGAGAGAATCTTCAATTCAACTACGACCTCTACAACACAAGGGAAATCATTTCAACAATGACACCTCTAGGATCCTGTTCTGACCACCTTTCGACCCTCTACTTAGAAGGTGACTCTTCCAACTCTGGGTAACTAAGTTCCATCTCCATCCACCTGACCAATGTATAATCCGTTTCATTTGAATCTGTTTCTGCTTTCTGTTTTCATCTTTTTACAAGTGAGTTTTTTTGCTTTTGCTGTCTATCATCCTCCTAAACACTCCTAGAAATTTGGATTACAGAAGAGACTGTGTAATTAGAGTTTGGGGGAGAGTTTAGGAGCTATCTAATGTACTTTTATGTTTTTTTCTTGATCTTCAATCATGCATATCATTTAAAGCATAGAAAAACATAAAAATCTTTAAAAATTTTCGAAAATTGTTTTCAAAAATAGAGTGTTCATGTATTTGCATTTAGATTGTTAAGACTGTATTTTAGTTTGTCATCTGCATCTGCATAGGGAACTAGGATGATAGTAACCTTGTAAGTATGTTGTTTTCTTAGATAGTATTAATGCCCTGGTTATTAGTTATCTAATGCATCCTGATTTAGTCTGAAGTAAGACTGCACCATATTTGGAATGTGAATTTGCATGATCCTTTCAAGCCATGAATTTATTAGTGAGTGTCAGGTCTTTTATGGAATAATCTTGGTAAAAAGTGTTAGGTTCGAACTGACAGTAATGAAATCTTGTGTAGTTCTTGTCCACGCTTTTCGGACTAGATAGGACTAGGTTGGGTTTGATTATGGGCATTGGGGTTGGATTTAAAAAGAATGAAAGGATGTGGGATGCTGGTAAAATAAAGGGTAGATTTATGAACCTTAGGAGAGGAAAAGATAAGAAAAAGAAGCTGGATGGGCTAGTAAAGGGTTTGGGGGGGGGGGGAAAGGATATGGAAAATATGGTTAGTGCATAATCAGAAAAACAAATGACAAGGAAATAAAAGAGTAAAAACCTTAGAGGTTATTGAAAAATGTAAAAGGTCATACACCATAGGCATTGAAATAAGGAAATTCCTAAATTCGCTAGCAATCAAATAAGGAAGAACCCTCTCCTAAGAACAGTTAAGGAAAAGATGAAAAAGAGAAAAATGTGAACAAGTAAGATCACTTCGAAATTTAAAAGGGTAGAATTAGGGTCTCCTACCGGGTAGAATCATGGACATTTTGGTTTCAGTAACTTCCGGTAGATGGGATTATGTTCTTGTATGCATCTAAGTGTTCTTAGCTTTAGCCTTCTGCTAAAGCTCATTCCCTTTTTGAGAGAACTCTATTATGAGTTGTTAGCCATTGCATGAAGGGGTCATTTTTTCCCTTAACTTGTCCCTTAGCCAAATGAGTTCAATGAATGTGCATGACATGATTCACGGTTCCTGTTTAAAGAATGTTAAATGGGTAAATGAATTTGAATTCATTGTGGAGGTTGGAACTGATCTAGATTGAGTTGTGATGAGTATGGCTATGGTTTTTTAAGTAGGATGAGATTAGGATTGCATTCTAGAACTAGTAACCTGGACATTGATTTTATCANATTATCAGTTTTATCAGCATATTTTGGTACTGAGTTCCCACTTTAAAACTTCTCGTCCAAACTTCTGAATTACTTGCTTGAGGGCAAGCAAGGATTTAGTTTGGGAGAGTTGATGTCTCTGCATTTTAGTGGTTTTAGGAAGTCATTTAACATCATTTTAGGGTCCTTTAGTTGTAAATATGTTGCATCCATAGACTTTATTACTAAGTTTGCATTTTTTAGGAAATTATGCATTAGCATTTGCATACATATGCATTTCAGAGATTTTTCATGACTTTCAAGAGTTTTCAGAACGTTATTGCAAATTTGAAGAAGGAAGGGGAAAATGCATGGGATGGAACCAACTCAATGTTAGCTCAAGTCTGTTTCGACCAAGTTGCTATCGGCCTCGACCAAGTAGCCGGCTCGATCATCACCATCGAGCCCGGCTCGATCATCACCATCGAGCCCGGCTCGATCATCACCATCGAGCCCGGCTTGATCACCTTCATTCCACCTCGATCGTCTTCCTCTCGTCTCGATCAGCCATTGAGCCAAGCATCTTCTCTGCTCGATCGTCTTCCTCTCGTCTCGATCATCCAGCTCGTCTCTCTCTCTCTTGGCTAAACCTTGGGCTCGATCACCCGGCTCGAGCTGCTCCTTCACACCTCAATCGCTGGCTCGATCACCCGAGAGCCCACTTCGAGCTACTTTAAATTCTGAACTGACGACCCAATCCAGGACCACCCAATTTCGGGATAAGAAGAACCATTAGGATTCTTATGCTTTTGTTTTTTAGCGTTTTTAGGGCTTTTTCTGAAACACTATAAAAGCCCTAAAACGCCTCCAT
>OVBE01018269.1:0-10048 GCA_900406425.1 Iberis pinnata
AAATCCAATGAGCAAGAGATTAAAGGTGTTTTTCTCAAACAACATAAAAGGGTTTTTACTTAAAACTTGCTGAAAAACAACATAAGGTTCGACATCTATTTATAGGCTAAGAGCTTAAGGGTTTTTCCTAAAAGAAATAGAATTAGAAAAACAAATAGAATTAGGAATAGGCCCAATAAGGAATGGGAATCCAATCAATCCCATTCCTTCAAGATTTTCGAAAATATTAGGCCCATTAAGTCATTCTTTATTTCGCCTAAGTGTCTATTCAAAGATAGAAACTTATTCCAAATTCATCACAGATAGCTTAACGAAGTGGATAAAAGTGCCTCGTTAAAACCTTAGTGATTGACCAAAAACCCAAGGTGGGAAAAAGGCGATCATCTCGACTAAGGACAAAAGAGTACAGCCATTTATCCACTATCTTACTGTTCAGAGATTTGGTTCTTCTGGATCTTCAGACTTGAATACTTGATAAATGTTGCAAGCTTGATCTTCTTCAGAAAGCTGCATCACGTGGGCTTGGTTCGCCAATTCTCTTGCCTTGGATCTTGTGATAACTCCTTCAGGTTCAAGCTGCTCCGGTTCATGTTCTGGTTCAAGCTCTAGTCCATCCATGCTTACATCAGTTTTAGACCTCGCAAGCCTAGAATATATGTTGTGTCATCCATGTGTTGTATAATCCAACCAATGCCACTCATCATAGAACCCTCTTTCCAGGATCCATCTACAAAACATATCGTTTTATGATGGGATAATGGTTTTGGACATGGTACTTATTGTTGATGGGTAATTGTGGAACTTGATGTGTTTGATACCATACATGCTCTTCCTCTTCAGCTCAGGTCGATAAGGACTTGTGGGTCACAACATTTCTCCGTATATATTTTCATTCCTCAATTTCCAAATGAGCCATAAAACCCACGGGTAAATCCTCATCTGTTCAGTTTCTGTTGGCAAGTCATTCAATAAAGAAAGTAGATAACACATATTTTTATTCAACAAATTTGTTGGAAAAACTCCGATATATGAAGGAATATTCAAGAGAGTCCATCATTGCAATGCATGGGGACAAACAAATAGTGCATGATTTGTTGATTCTCCTTCCGAGCCACATCAGGCATATTGTCTACCTTAATTTTCCGCCTAGCCAAATGGCCATGGACAGCTAATGCCCCCGATAAGGTTTGCCTGAAAAAAAATGCTTAATCTTTTTTGGGGCACCAATCGACCACACCTTCGCCTTCATACCATCAATATTTGGATTTTGTAAATGAAAGGCTATATCCATATTAAATTGGGACTCCAATAGCGTGTAACAAGATTTCACTATGTAAATTCCTGATTTGGTATGATCCCAACATAAACCATATGATGGCCAAAGCGATGGTTCAATACTCAAAATGACCAGAATGTCCCGAGGAGTGATTAATTGACGGATTAAATCAACATTCAAGAGAGTTGAATTGGCTTAAGTAAGGAGTGTATGCGCACAAGTCATGGTCTACCTTCTCACTATGTGGCTGAGCCAACATGGCTAAATCCTTTGGAATTCAGTTATCTCGCCAAACACGAGTATTTCTCCCATCACCAATTGTAGACCGTATGTCGTTGTTGATCAAATTTTTGTATCCCAAATATTGTGCCAACCATAAGATGGTCTTGTGGGCTCAGGTGCATGGAACGGTAAGCTATGACAATAATATCGTCCTTTTAAAATCCGGGCAAAGAGAGAATGTGGATTTTGATAAAGCCGCCATAGCTATTTTGCTAGAATCGCCTGATTAAAAATAATCCGCGATTTGAAGCCAATGCCCCCAAGGTTTTTAGGTTGACAAACCTTAGACCAAGCCACCTAATGGATACCTCGTGAATTTTCTTTGAAACTTCACCAAAAATTAGTAGTAACGCTTGTTAACTTCTAAATTAAGCCTAGTGGCAACTTAAAATAGGACATAACTTAAGTCGGAAGAGCATGGGCTACTGATTTAGTTAAGACCTCATTTCCTCCTTTAGAAAGAAATTTGGTTGACCAACTATTGATCTGAGAATGCAGACGATCACGGACATATGCAAAAACCTGGGCCTTAGAACCTTGCAGTTGTTCCAGAATTCCTAAATATTTCCTATATCCCCTATAGTGAAATGCCAAGGAAATCATTAAGAAAATTTTTTTGTCTTGTTCTTCCACTCGTGTACGAAACATGACAGTGGGTTTGTCAAAGTTAATACATTGGCCAGAGGCATTACTATAAAGTGACAGAATATTAACAATGATTGTACTTTCAGCAAGTGTCGTATGACATAAGAAAATACTATTATCCAAAAATAGTAGATGGGAAAGCGGGGGGAAGTGGGCGCCATCTTGGTTTCATTTAAGTGTTTCCTTTGCTCTACATCTATGAAATTGGCTATCAAGACCTCAGTGCAGAGGATAAAGAGTTATGGTGATAAAGGATCACCTTGTCATAATACCCTAGATGCAATGACCATTCCTTTTGGTCAACCATTAATTAGATTTTTGTATTTGATTGATGTTACACAAGTCATTATCCATCTTATCCATTTGGTATCGAATCTCATCCAAGTCATAGTCGCATCCAAGAAAGACCACTCAATCCTATCATACGCCTTACTCATATCAGTTTTAATCGCGATGCACTTTCTCATACAAGAAGGTCTGGAACGCAATGCGTGGAAGGCCTCTTGGGCTAACAAAATATTATCAAAAATCACTTTTCCTGCTAAAAGTCGATCGAGTTTTAGTGACCAGAAGTGGTAGTAATTCTTTTGGACACTGACACAACACCATTGTTATTTCCTTGAAAATGATATTATAAAGACTAATCGGTCTGAATTCATCCATGCACCTAGGTCGGTCCGTCTTTGGAATAAGAGATATATGGATCTCATTTAGTCGTGTATCGAGCCATGCTCCATAAATCATTACACCATCTCAAACACATGGGGGCCTACAATATGCCAATATCTTTGATAAAACAAAGTTTTCATCCCATCTTGACCCGAAGCCTTTTCTGGATGCATTGAGAAAACTTCCTCTTTTACTTCAACAAAAGTAACTTGTTTTAAGAGATCAAATTTCATTTTTTTTTTGTTACCCGAGAATGAACCAGACGGAGTGCATCTTCAACATTCGTTGCTCCCAAAGCAGTAAATAACTTTTGGAAGAAAGAAGAAGCCTCAACTTCAATCTCCTCTTCCTTCTCGACCCAAGCCTCATTGTCATTAACTAGACCAACAATATGATTACGCGCTCAGCGTTGCTTAGTTGTTGCATGAAAAAATTTAGTATTCCTATCACTTTCTTTTAGCCATGATAGTCGTCTTTTTGCTTCCAGAATATTTTCTCTGCCACTAAGGCAGTTCGTAAACGCCATGTTATCTGCGGTATCTCATGTATTAGGGTATCATCCAAACATGCCTTATCCAGTTGTGACTATAAAGAGGTTAAAGTAGTAAAAGAGTGTAACTGCTCTATCCTTCGCCATCTCGAGATCGCACCCCTACAATCCTCTACTCTATCACCTATCGACACAGGACTCCCCGAGATCCTCTTTTCCCAACTCCCCCGAACAACACTCTCCAATTGATCGTTAACAAGCCATCGCTCGTTCAAGAGAAATTTGTGAGTGCCAAAGCCTTTTTTCCTATCAGACCCATTGCTCTGTCCAATCAACATCGAATAGTTGATTTCTGTCACCGCCCAAACCATGACAGACAATTGTTGATTAATGGTAAATCAACCATGCCACAGGTTTCACACATGACTCTGAAATCCATAAAAGAGGAGACACTACATTTACTTCCGCCTCTTTTACATGATGACCAACAATCTTGTTGAAGTTACCAATGATCATCCATGGTGCTACTCAAGATAAGCCGATGCGTTGTATTCTTCCCCAAAATAAATGTTGTTTTGTTGCAACAAGTTCACCATAAACAAAAGAGACATAAGCTTTATTACCATCAAAAGTAACCAAAGTGTCGATTACAATTTTATTGTAAGATAAAAATTGAACATTAAACTTAGATATGGCTAAAATGGCAAAACCACCAGTAAGACCGGAATGGTCAATAGTAAATAAAAACCTATATCCTAAATGCGCTTGTAAATATTAAAGAAAATTCTTTGATTGCTTAGTCTCCATATGAAAAAGAATCTCCGGGAAGATCGTATGCCGAAATTCTCGCAAACGATAAACTATCATGGAGCTACCCGCTCCTTAACAGTTTCATCTCAAAATCATTTATTCATCTGTCAGTGGTACATGCTTTCCTTTCCTTTTACGGCGAAGGCCATCTCCTATACATTTTCTTCATTGGCCTTCCTCTGACCTAGTTTTGCATCCAGAATTTTGTGACGTATGCGCTTGTTGTCAGCTTCTCTGTCTCTTCGATCACCATGGTCATAATGCTTTTCCTTTGGTTTTAACCCGTCGGTCTTGATTAGGATAATCCACAGCATCATGTGTCAATCAATAACAAATGGAACATAACCATTGGTTTGTGTTATGATGAATCAACGGTTCATGCTTTCTATAATTGTCGCTCTGTGTTTGCGGCATGGCGGAGAGCCTCGATACCCTTACACTTGCCTTCGTTTATCTTCACACCAACGGATCTCTTAGAGTGGATAATGAAGGTGTATAATACGAAGGAACTGTCTTTAATTCATCAAATTAGGCCAATATTTCTTCTTTGGCGCCTTTGGAAGTCTCGGAACGCGCTTTTGTTTCAATACGATAATCAGTCATTGGATTTGATTATGTAATTAGTAGATTAGGATGCTTTAGAATGGGTGGAGATCATGAATAAAAATAATTCAGACCATTGTCAATTGCCAGATTCTACTACTCTGTTTTCTTATCAACATCTATTATGGAGAGCCCCTACACAGGGTCTTTTGAAATGCAATTATGATATCTCTTGTAAGAAGGAATCTCCAACAATGGGCATTGGTTGGATATTACGTGATCATCAAGGTCATGTATTACATATTGCAATGATACGTGTTCCAAAAAGAGATTCCATCATAGAATGCGAGGCATATGGACTCTTATGGGCAATACAAATGGTTTGGGGACTTGGTTACAAGCATGTTAATTTTGAGGGGGATAATCGAATATTGACAGAGTTCCTACAAGGCAGAACGAACAATCTCAAACTAGCAAGGTATCAAGCTACTGTGAATCATTGGAAGTTGTTGTTTGATACATTTCAAATCACATATGGGAATCGAAAGAGCAATCATGCAGCATATGTTTTGGCTAAAAAAGCTTCTTCTAATCTAGTTGATATCGTTGTTCACAATGAGTGTCCCAGCTTTTTGCTTTCAATTTGTAAAACAGATGTTGAACACATTTAATCAATAATAAATGACGTTAAAAAAATGAAACTACTTCAATCAATTAAAAACATATGAGAACATATAAACAGTTAAAACCGACGAATAAAATTACTTTATGAAATGGATGGAGTTACATTACATTCGTCGTACAAGTATATGTGATTTCTTGCATTTAATTATCTCGTTATGCCAAAAGTAAATGTGGTCAGTTACATTCCTTCTTCACCAAAATTATTGTTCTAAATGCTGAAGATTCTGAAAAAAAAAAAAATTAAATACGTCAATAAATTTATGGTGAAGTATCATTTAAGTTTTTACCTTTTTCCGCAAACTTATCGAAACCGGCAGATTAACGTTTTTTCATTAGATACTGTTAAAATAAAACCTTGTACAACTTCAAAAACATGCAACGTAGTGGCGTTATTCTATTGTTAAAAAATTATTTGTTTGTTTGTTAAAGGATAATTCACATGGTCATAATCTTATATAATATCTATCAAAATCCGTTTATTTTACTTTGTAGTAGAAAATATATGTTTTTTTGTCATATTAATTTATGAGTGGCCCAGTAGCCCAAACTCTATGAATAAAAAAAAAACATTAGCTATGTGAGTGGCCAAATTCAAACATTGATTTGATAACAAGACAAATGATCCAACCACTAGACCACTTGATCCTTGTTAATAAAATAAAATATATATGTTAAAAAGTTATAAGTTTATAAAATATTCATTATTTACTTATTTTGTTTTAGTAAATTCATGAATGTTCTCTGGATATTTTTTTGTAATAATTAATAAATTTAAAATTCCAATGAATAATATCTGTCAAATTAATTTTGTAACCGATTCTTCCTTGACTATTTACAACAATATAAAAAGTGCTCTATTTAGTTAGAAAGTAAAAATTTTCATCTATTCAACCAAAACAAAGATCTACCTTGAAGACAAAAACAAAAATAATAGAATACTCCACTTTTAAAAGGGTATAGCATCCCTTGCCCTTAAAGCAAACTTTGTACAATTGTTTGGGTCGTCTTGCACTCTCGATGAAGAACCAAAAGGACCAAAACTCATTACCATCTCTAGCCACAAAGCTTCTCAATGCTCAATACCGTAATCTTTTTAATGTCCTTTCCTATTCCCTTAGTCTCTGTTGCGGCATAATCGTAGGAATTCTCTTACATTCCTCTCTACAAGACTTGTCTTCCACTTCTTCACTCAGCAATATGCAACGCATCAATCAGCTCCTCCTCGTCTCCTCTTTTCCTCCTCCTCCTCCCCCTTCTGTGCCGGAGCACATTGGGCTCAAACAGTTTCTAAAGCCACCGGAGAAAATAATGCATGACATGGAAGACGATGAGCTTTTTTGGAGAGCTTCAATGGCACCAAAGATTAAGAATTATCCTTTTCCAAGAACACCAAAGGTTGCATTCATGTTCTTAGTAAGACATCAGTTACCTCTAGCTCCTTTATGGGAGAGATTCTTTCGAGGGCATGAAGGTCTTTTTACTATCTACGTTCACTCTTATCCTTCTTATAACCAGACTGATCCCCAAGGTTCTGTCTTCTATGGCCGCCAGATTCCAAGTAAGGTCAGATTCCTATTTACACACTCCTGTTTTCTTTTCCATTTTTCCAAATAGAGATAAAATTAACAAGACTGACTCAAAAATTGGAGATCACGAGAAAATTTTTTATGTCTTACATTTCAGTCAAAACATTTATTTAAAAACCTTAATATATATATATGGCTATTTTTAATGACTATTTAAAAATTATATATTAAAACTTTTTGTGACAAATAAAAAACATTTTCCAAAACAAATCCTAAATCAATAGAATACGAGTGGTCTCGGAGCGATGGCCTTTACAGTCTATATGAGCCCGCCCTGAAAATGAATGAGATCATGAGTAGTGCATAACAATATAAAAATGTTCTTAGCAAAAATCAAAACCTTTTGTAAAAATAATAAGAAATTAAAAAAATTCCGATTATATTTCTCAAACAATGTTATCTTGTTATAAATATATATGTTCTACTAATCAAAATTCGAGGACAAAATTCATAATAAATTGTGAACGGAATGTTGTTTTTCTTGCAAAATAGAGTTACTTTTATGCTGAATAAATTAATATACTTTTTTAAAGCAGTTGTTTATGCGTTGGTGACTCTGCTATCAGTGAGACTATAATAAAATACATTGCATGGTTTCTTTTCTTTTTCTTTTTTTGGGGTTAATAATTGCATGATTTATGCATTTTGCCAACAATAACTGGATGCGCTATTGCATAACTTCAATTAATTGTTAAAACTATAATTTCAGTTAATAAGTGTATTTATATATAATACATTTACTTATTAATGAAAAATGCAGAGAGTAGATTGGGGATATGTAAATATGGTGGAAGCAGAACAAAGATTACTAGCAAACGCATTATTGGACATATCAAACGAACGATTCGTACTTTTGTCAGAGTCATGCATCCCTATTTTCAATTTCACCACCGTTTACTCTTACCTCATTTTCTCAACTCAAACTTACGTGGAGTCCTACGATCAACCCGACTGGAGTGGACGCGGCCGATACAGCTCCGAAATGCAGCCACGTGTTGAACTACGTCACTGGCGCAAGGGCTCCCAGTGGTTTGAGCTAGACCGTACTTTAGCCCTCGAAGTCATTTCTGACAAAATCTATTGGCCTCTTTTTCGCAGTTATTGTCACCATGGTTGCTATGTAGACGAGCACTACATCCCTACTCTTCTCAACCTCAAACCCATCTTCGGTCGTCGCAACTCGAACCGGACTCTCACGTGGGTTGATTGGTCTTTAGGTGGGCCCCATCCCAATCAGTTTATTGGACACGAGGTGACTCCAGAGTTCTTGGAGTATTTGAGGTTTGGTGGTGATGAGAATAGAGAGTGTTACCATAATGGAGAGAGAACTAATATCTGTTATTTATTTGCTCGCAAGTTTTTGCCCACTGCTCTTAACAGGTTGCTCATGCTTTCACCAACTGTTTTATATATTTGATTTTTCTTCTTTTATATATACTTTTTTTCTCCAAATTTTATCCCTATTGTTGTGTTATTTTTATTTCGTAAATATTAAACTGAGAATAATTTTTTGTGGAGTATCGAGATTGAGTATAAGAATATTTTTGGGTGATTAGCCGATTTTACAAGCTTTAAGGATTACATAAATTATATATATTTATGCTCATATAGTCAACTATTGTGTAACTCTATGTATGTTATAACTAAGTGCTCATGATCTAGTGCTTATTACATATGAGAAGCGATTGTCATATTGATCCAATTTAAGGATAGATTCTCTTTGACTTCAAAATTGCGAAATCATTTCTATGGCCATTCAAAAATTGTGTCATACTATAGAGTTTAAGCTCATATGAAAACCTGATGTATGGGCTATTCGACGGTATCACTCAGCCAGAAGAAAGATTAAGAACATTGGTCTCTAACTCTAGTTTATTAAAAAAAACTTTATGTATGGTATATAAAAGCCGACAATGTTACATACAATAAGATAATGTGATCACATGCTTTTCCCACAGCCGGAATTTAAGGCATCGACTAGAGCCATTGTTCCATTCATTTAGCCCCGATGTTTTAACACTACAAGAAAACATGCTATGACTGACGGGTGATAAAAAAGAATTTATGTTCTTTGTCTAATCAAGTAATCCTAAGACTACTTGGTTTTCATTGTCGCATTTAGGGTATCATTACAAATCGGGAGCATTCAACACATTAAAACCTAAGACAATTTAACTTAGTCTAAACTAAATAAGATGATTCGTTTAAAGCTAACATTCTAATTAGCACAATACATAAAAGTCTAAAAAGTCGAATATATCAAAATTCAACAAAATTAAGGAAAAGTCAATAAAAGATTAAGATTCAAATATCAAATTAAGAATTAAACAAATGGGCAAGGTGATTTACTTAGATGATCAAGTGAAGTTCCATGATGTTTAACTCAATCATTTAATGCTAATCCTTTTTCTAATATTTCCAAATAAAGACTAATCCACTCCCATGGTAATAATTCTTTTCCTAATCATGCAACTAACACAATCCCTTGGAAAAACACACTTAAAGAAATCATTAAGGTCCAATTCATATAACCACTAAACTACTTATGATCTAGAAATGAATGATCAAGTCAAATCTAGCATTAAGCACGCCTAATGAACGAAGATTAAAGTAAACTAAGTCCTAAGCATCATATTCCAACACCTAATAATCCTAATATATCTAACTCATTTGGCTTATGGGAGACTACTCACTAATCATAGATGAAACGTCAAATCTCATGGAGGAAATATTTTACCCATGATCCTAAACAAGAAACAAGCAAGAAATTAAGCAAAATATATGGAAGAGAACTAGATTAAAAACTTAAATTTAAAGGTTTATACAAGAGAAAAAAAGAGAATACAAAAGCTAAGAGATAGAGTAAAAATAAGGATAAGGATTGAGACCAAAATTAAGTCTAAAGTGTATTTATAATCTCAAAGAAATAGGGTTTTTGGGTTAAAATCTTGGTTAATGCTTGAAATGTTGACTTGGTTTCGTTTGGTACAGCTTTCCCGAATTTTCCTCCAGCTTTCCTAAATTTTCTTCATTCCTTCCTAAATTTCCTTGAGCTTTCCTGAA
>OVBE01018271.1:0-10048 GCA_900406425.1 Iberis pinnata
GACCCACAAGAAACCGGATTGAACTAGTTGACGAATGAAGAGATAGTCTAATGCTACATGTTTCATCCGAGAATGAAAGACTAGATTGGCGGAAAGATATGTAGCTCCAACATTATCACAATAAATTACAGGCTGCGTTTCTGGTTTGATGTCTAGTTCATGTAATAAAGAGTACACCTAACATAGATCTACAAAAGTATCAGTAACAGCACGATACTCTGCCTCTGTAGACGGCCTTGCAATGGTCTTTTGTTTGCGCGAGCACCAAGAAATAGGGTGTGAGCCAAGATAAAAATGTATGCACCAGTGGAGGAGTAATCGTCACGATTTCCGGCCCAATCTGCATATGAAAATGCATGTAAGGTAAACTTGTTCCGAGCTAGGAGAAATATACCACGGTCTTTTGTGTCTGACAAATATCGAAGAAGCCTCTTGACAGCAAGCTAATGTAAATCAGTGGGACAATGCATAAAATGGGAGAGTTTATGGATAGAAAATGCAATATCAGGCCTGGTAAAATGTAGATACTGAAGACTTCCCACTACTTGGCGATAGGTTGAACCATCACTCAAAGGCTGTCCGGAAGTGAGCTGAAGCCGATCTGAAACAAGCATTGGAGATGAAACATGTTTTGCATTAATCATTGTTGTTTTGTTGAGAAGATCAACAATATATTTTTGTTGATTAAGCAAGAATTCAGAAGTTCTGCGAGTAGCTTCTAAACCCAATAAGTAAATTAAATTTCCAAGATCCTTTAGAGAGAATCATTTACTAAGGGAAGTAATAAACGATTGAACCTTGTATGTAGCATTGCGAGTGACGATGATATCATCGACATAAACAAGAGTATAAATGATTGTTGTGTCAGTCTTGAACACAAAAAGAAATGCATCAGCCAGTGAATTAATAAATTCGGCTTGAAGAAGTGCTTGACGAAGTTCTAAATACTATGCTCGCTGAGCTTGTAAAGACCGTAGAGAGCCTTATTGAGTTTACAGACATGGTCAGGCTTATCACAATCAACAAAACTTTATGGTTGAGCAATATACACATCCTCATTAAAATGCCATTGTAAGAAAGCATTATTAACGTCTAATTGAAGAATAATCCAGTTCTTTGTAACAGTAACTCCAAGAATCATTAAAAGAGTCAACTTTTTGCTACAGGACTAAATGTTTCATGAAAATCAAGACCATACTTCTGGTTGAACCCTTTCGCGACGAGTCTGGCTTTTAACCGTTCCACCTAACCATCTGGTTTCCTTTTAATTTGAAATACTTGTACCAATCAGATTATAAATAGGGGAAGGTGGAACTAAGTCGAAAGTCTGATTTTGAAGAATATAGCTAAACTCTGCACTCATATTTTTACGCCATCTGTCATCTTTCAAGGCATGCATGACTAATGTTGGCTCATCATCTAGAACATAATTCAATTGAGCTAATAACACTTGTCTTTTCTTAGGTTTGTGTATGTTGTTCTTAGAACGAGTGCACAAAGGATGGTGATTCACAAGAGGCAAATCAGCAGCTGGTAAAGCAGAGGGAGCTGATACTGAGACTGGAATAGAGACTGCTGCATCTGATGAATTATATACAGTTGTTTCTAAGACAACAACTGGTGCTTCAGATGTCTCTGTCTGTTGCAAAACATGAGCAACAACAATAGGTAAGTTAGTTTCAGGAGAAAAGGCAGAATATGAGGGCGGTTAGGAAGATGGAGCAACGAGTGGCTTTAGGGAAATAATGGTGACTGGCAGGCACCGAGATTGAGAAACAGGAGAAGAAGAGTTGTGTTTGAAATGAAATTCATGTTCGAAGAGTTGAACATGATGACTGGAAAAAATATTATTAGTAGATTTGTCAAGACAGAAGAATGCACTTTGATGTAAAGAGTAACCAAGGAAGATGCAAGGACAAGAACAAGCATCGAGCTTGTGATTAGTGTAGGGTCGAAGCCATGGATAGCACAAGCAACCGAAGACTTGAAGCTTTGCATTATTTGGCTTAGAACCAAATAGCTTGTCAAATGGAGACAAATTTGATAGATTTGGTGTTGGCAGCCTATTAGTGAGATAAACTGCAGCTGGGAAAGCATATGACCAATAGATAGTTGGTATGGAAGCATGTGTGAGCAAAGACAAACCAGTTTACACTATATACGGTGACAACGTTCGGAAAATCCATTATGCTGAGGTGTGTGTGGAGGAGTAGTGATATGAGAGACTCCACAAGACACAAGAAACAATGCTAAGACCATATCCTCTCCTCCATTATCAGTATAAAGGAGACGAGACTGGTTTTGAATCGATTTTTAACTAGCTTTTTCCAGCGTATGAAGACAGCTTTAACATATGATTTATGCTTAATTAGATAAAGCCAAGTATAGTGTGCGAAGGGATCCACAAACACAACATAATACTTGTATCCAATAATACATAAAATCGGCGATGACCATACATCCGAATACACAGGCTCAAGTGGTGATGTAAGAAAAAAAAGAAAAAGTTTGTAAAGGCAATTTGTGGCTTTTATTAATTGAACAATCGCTGCAATGAAAAATGGAAAATTATCTTGAATTAGAAAACAAAGAAGGAGAAACAACAATTTTTAAAATAAAAATAGAGGGATGTTCTAAACGTGAGTGCCATATTTGAAGAGGTTGTTTTATTGATGTGGAATAAGAAAACAAAGCAGATTGTTGTGGCCACTTGTAGCCACCATCTTTAGTTTTTCCGCTTACCATTGGAGCCCCCAAGTTGAGATCCTTCACCTGAAACAAATGTGGAAAGAATCCCATAGAAACCTTGTTGTCAATACATAATCGTTTTACAAAAACCAGTTTTAAGCAATTTCTGGAACATGTAAAACATTATTGAGTTTAAAATGATGATTTGCATAAGATAAGAAAGAGAAACCAATATTGGAAATATTAAGGCCTACACCATTTCCAACTTGCACTTCTTCATCGCCTGTATATATGGTGAGTGAAGAGAGAGATTTCCAAGATTATGAGTGAAATGGTAAGACGCTCCTGAATCCATCAGCCATGAAGCATTATCAAGTGAGTTTATTGTAGGCTTGAGGTGAAGTTTGTTGAAAACCTCTGTCTCCATCACAAAAATTATATGGAGACTGATTTGTGTGGTTCACCATGCGAAAAATTGGACACCTCTTAGAATTATGGCCCTGAGTGCCACAAACTTGACAATGTCCTAAGTAAGGACGAGAAGACTGTCGACAGTTCCCTTGATAACGAGTTGATGAAGAGTTACCAGAAAAATTTCCCGAAGCAGAAGAGTTGTTGTTGAAATGTGATGACTTAGGTCGATGTTGCACATGATTTGCAATAATAAGAAGAGAAGATGTAGACAATTTCAATGTTGCAACGGCCAGTTAACGATTAATCAGCTTCTCGTGAAGCTCAAATTGCTTAATCGGAGGGTCACGACCATGTATTGATTCAGCGAGAGATTTGTAGTCTTTACCAAGACCATCTAGGACAATATTAGTCAAATCCTCGGGGTCAACAAGATGACCAAAAATTGAAAGAACACATAATTTAATCTTGATCAGTTGGATATACTCATCAATTCATTTGTTGCCTTTAACACATTGTATCATATGAGATTTAAGTTGTTAAATGTGTCATTGAAAGGGTTTTGGCATAAGTGGAGGCAAGTGTAGACCAAGCATCAAACAAAGAGGTAGCAGTGGCTATAAGAGATTGATGAGCAGTCTCAATGGAGCCCATGAGAGAGCTAAAAATGAGATTGTCTTGTCGAATCCAGTGGTGATATATCGGATTCGCGATGTTTTCACCGTGGCAGAAGCAACTGTTTGCGTCGGAATTGCTATAGCAGCATCAATGTATGACAATAGGTCATAATCGGGAGCAGTGAGTGAACCCGAATTCTCCATGTGATGTAGTTGATTGAAGAAATTTTGGTAGCATTCACCATGTTTACAGAGATCAAATTTGTGTTATAACCGACGGTGAGAGTCTCGGTAGTTGTGGAGTCTGTAGACATGATGAAGAATTTAGGGAGAGGTATTAGGAAAGAGCATCTCTGATACCATATAGAGATTGATAATATGTTATATTAAGAAAGAAGTTCAAGGTTACATCATATATAAAGAGAAGACAAAGGAATAATATCTACAGAGATTATATGCTAAGTATACGTCTATGAATCAAGTAACTGAATAACCAGTAAGAGATATAATCTCTATATAAACTACGACTTATGGGCTATGACTTAGATGGTAAGCTAATTTAATGGAATAGTTTCTTGATTTTGTAAGTCCCCATGTCCATTTAAGCTTGTTGTAAGGTAATACGTTTAAGGACTAACATTCCAACTATGTGTTAGGGGATAATAATCTCATTATGTAATTCACCATTCTATCTTTTAGTAGCGAAGTTAATTAGACTTCCAACCTTTTGTTTTAGTCAATGATGATTGGTTTAATCAAGGGTATTCTCCTCTCAGGGCGTATCAAGGAGTTTGTAGGATATGTTAGGTTTGTTTGAATAGGAGAGCTTGATTGAAACACTGGTTATCTCTAGAACTCTAGAGTAATCAATAATACAAGAAGAAGAACAAGAGTAACTAGACTATATTGGCGTTCTAAACTGTCAGTTTGAAGAATAAAGAATTTCAGGAGTTATGGGAGAGTTGCACTGGTGGTACCGTTGATCTGGACTAATGACCTACACCGTCGATTTTCATAATTTTGGGCTTAACCCTATAATTACAAAACAACTAATTTTAATACATAGATTCATCATTATTTCAGTCGTTTTCTCTTTCAAACTCTTGCCTTTCACGAGATAATTTGGGATTTTTTTTCCAAATCTCTCATTTCTTTCTTTGAATACTTAAGTTTATGCAATTAATTATGTTTTCTATATCAACTCATCATGTATTTATTTTTTGAACATGTATGAGTAAATTTAGGGATTGAGTTTTAGGTTAGCTTAGAATTGTATGATTGGTGATTATGTTTTGTGCTTTCATTGTAGATTGTTCTTGTTTTCTTCATATCTAGGGATTTTAAGTGCTTGTTATGACTCAAGAGGGTCATTCCTGATCATGAGTCACTTGATTCTTAGCATGGAAAATCAGTTGTCTAGGATGTTTGTTAAGTTATAAAACTTTGTCTTTATGCATGTTAGACTTCCATATGGTATAAGGAACACATACTCCCGTACAATAAATCTAACACATAGTTTAGATGATGTGACAGTGCTCTGAACTTGTTTACTGATTTAATTACATGGATTACTTTATGGTAATCACCTAGGTTAAATTAATTTCATTTTATTATTTCATATTTTAAGAACCCAAGCATTGATCATGGTAATTTTGTATGCTAATAACAAACTTGCCCGTTTGATATGAATGTTAATCACAACCAAAACCTTTATAATTGGGATACATAATATAATCGTTTTATTGCGATCTATTGGGATATTAGTCTCTCTTTGTGGAATCATATACTTCAAATATTACATGCGTTCACCATTGACATGTACTATTCAAAACGTGTTTGTCTTACTATAGTTTAAACGGGAAGACGTAAAAACTTTTTTTTTGTCATCAAGTTGTCCTTTCCTTCTTTTGGTGACAAAATGACATATAATCGATGGAAGATCTTTCATGTGGAGTCCATATGGATTTTTCAGGTTCATAGTCAAGTTAGTAAGGTTTCTATCCAAGTGGTCTCTTATCTTTACATTTTAGTTTAATTATGCATCTCAAACCTCTTTAGTTTCTGATATAGTTAAATGGTCTAAAATTATTTCCAAGTTCTTGGTCTTCGTGGATTATTGATAATATGTTCTCTTGTTTTATCGTTATTAGCACGAAAACTTTGTCGGAAATCTGTTTTTCGCTTCGAAATCCAATTTGGAATTGGAAGCTTCTGGAAACGTGAAAAAGCGCAATTCCAAAAGTATTCAATTTGGAAACGTTTGGAAGCGTTGGTTCCTTTATTGGAAATATTTTGGGAGCATTGATTCCAATATTCCATAATTGGAATCACAATAAATAAATACTTAGGAAGCTCTACACATTTTAGAATATATTTTTACCACGATTACAAAATAATCAATTTATAAGACATAAAAAATGAGATAGTTTTCATTTTTAAACTCATAATTTTTTATACTTTTTTTTCAACGATTTTAAAGAACATGAGAAAAATAATTCTAATTGAATGGTTATTTTTTATATGTTTTTTACCATTTTTATTAAAAAATATTTTAAATAGTTTATTTATCCTTATACACATAAAACAATATAGATAGATACAATATTTGTATATTTGTGTTATATATATACTTCCAACACGTACCCATTTTTAATTATTCTAAAAATTTTGTTTCTGCATCTGAATCCATGCAGCTTAGTTTTACCACTTTTTGCAATAATTTGCCATTGGTGATCCTTTAGTTACTTCATTTTTCTTTTTACTTTGATACTAAGGAGTTTATAATCCAATAAAGTAGTAAAGAAAAATAATCAACAACAAAGATTCAATTAAAGACTCTGCTAGTTCAACAATAAAAGCGGGAACAAAAACATGAAAGATAAAGCCAAAAGACAAACAAAGCAAACCATCTTGGAAACACATTTCAAGCTCATTGGCATGAAATCTCAAATAAAGATAGAAGTAGATTGTAGTATAAAAAGATACACTTGTGTCTAAGGGAATATCATTTACTACCGAGAGGAGACAAGAGACCAAATCCATATAGCGAACACCAAACGCACGAGTTGTGTGGTGGTTACTTGACGAGGGAGGTAATTTCTTTTAACATACCAAAGTAGTGGCATGGTTTAAATCCCGATAAGTCCATTGAACCTTAGGGAAGAAAGGGGCCCAATCACAATTTGGTTTTGCAATCCAACCTACATCGACAACAAAATAGAAACCAAAAAGCTAGCATATGTAACTAATCCCTTAGAGTGAAAGAACTAAAAAGATGCTAGTATAAACCTTAATACAAGGTAAGCACAAGATACCAATGTAAATACCTGATGAAAATGCCATCGCAATACCTGGAAAGAGCATCCTTAACCGAGTTAAACCAATGGTACTTATCTAAGTATATCATGATAAGAAAAGGAACATGATCAATCAAAGAGATACAGATCCATAGATTATACATAACCATTATGCTAAAGTTGTTGGGTCTTATAAGAATGAGCATAACATATACTTCATTATTGAGTTCCTAACCCAATCCCAAAGGTTCAGTTCTTACTGACAAATGATTATCTCCACTCAGAGAAAACAAAAACATATGAAACTCGATACAAGAGTAAGCGTAAGATATATTGGTCAAACACATCCGAAATAGTTGGCTCTTAGATAAAACAGAAGTTAAATGAGGAAATTGTTAAGGCTTGATTCACTACCGATGATAGTAATTATAGAATAAATAACTTCTCATAAGACGATAAAACGAAACTGATAGTACATGACGTACCCTAACTTGCACCAAAAATTATCATATATGCACAAAACAATAAGGAATCTACACAATATAGTAAAAAACTAAAAATCAATAAGTGAAGGAGGTTGAATCATTAAGGACGTACAAGAAAATGGTAGATCTTGAGCAAATGGTTGTGATAGTAGAAAACACAATCGTACAACCTAATTGGAGGGGGCTTTTATGTCGGCTCTACAACAAGATCGACAACTCCTACTAGGTTTTACCGAGAGACATGAAATGGGGCAAGTCTCGCAACAACTTGAGACCACTAAAATTTTGGGGTAGAGAGGATGAGAAGAGATGCGAAAACAGAAGAAAGAGGCAAAGATCCAACGTCAGGGGCCTTAACCCTAAAATGTCGAAAAAGGAGAATGAGATTGAAACTTTGAAAATCTTGTTGGAAGAAGAAGAGGGTAGCTAGAGTTTCTTTATTCTCTTATTCTCATTTTGTTATAATATTATATTCTTTAGTTACTTCAATGAGTTTGATCTTTCGTCTTTTTTTTTAGTTCTTCTAGTGATTTAAGTAATTTACTCCTTGTTATTACAATGGAGATTAGATTGAGTTCTTTTCAAACCAAAAACTTTTAGATAAGAAGTTCCAAAATCGTTAATTTCTTCGACCTTTCTTTTTCCAAAAGATTGGTGGAAATCAAGATGTTTACCATGTTTTATTTGTCATGTTTTAAAGTTTAGGCTCTCCGATTGCATTAGATTGGTCAATTTAATATATGAGGCTCTACTATCACTTGGTGGAATGTTTTCTTCTTCACCTTGATTTTCTTGGCCCCCTTAGTTATTAGAAGTAGATTATGAGTGAAATTTGAATATTTAGTACTTCTCGTCATTTCGTAGGGACCTCGGGCCTCCTTTTTGCCGTCTATTGGAATAACATAAAATCGAAAGAATTACAGTGCCTGCAGATTTTATCTAAATAAGCCTATAACCTCAAGAGACTATACCCACTGATCTTAGCTAAATAAGCCTCAAATCTCTTGAGACTATTCCCGAAGATCTTAGCTAAATAAGCCTAAAACCTCAGGAGACTATGCCCAACATACTGGGAGGCAAAAGAGGAATACAAAAAACTACAAAAGACACTAAAAGGAAGACTAAAGTGAATAAGGATCCAAAGATGCTCAATATCAAAAAACTGACTACTACGACTAGAAGACTAGTGTCGAAGGAGGCTCACCAAAACGAAACTGCAAGACATCCGACAAAGAGACTGCTACTAGTCCTCACTTGTAATCGGTAGACTTCAAAAATGAAAACTTTGCAGTCCAAGAAGAAGGCTGAACGAGACCTCGAAAGAGGTTTTGAAACCGTTAAAATAGCCAATGTCGGAGACGCCAAAGTAAGATCGTCTTTTGACCGCAAAAAAGAAGGCAAGAATCCACCAGGTCTCGATCTAAACCTAACCAAAATTTCTAGCAAATGAAGCTACAAAGCAGTCGTCTAACCGGTTCACCGCAAACATGCAAGCAGATAAAAGACCATTTCGGAAAGGCCAAAGGAGCCGAAAACCCAACGAAAGAGCATCAAAAGAACAAAACCAGCAGTAATCCAAAGTGTAGAAGCACAAGAAACTAAGACAAGAGAAAGATCTAGCAAAAGAAGAAGCCCGAGACAAAGGGACAAAAACAGCGACCGAAGCGCCGATAAAAGACGAAGCACACGTCTGGCAGAGAACTACGGTGAAGCAAGGACTGGCGGCCTTAGTGAGCACTAAGGGAAGTTGTCGTTACCGTTGGCTACAAGACACCGGTGGCGAGATCTTCACCGTCTCCACGAAAGTCCAGAGCACATGCGACACACATTTAGTCCTAAGAGATCTCTCATCCTCATTTTTAATTTATAGAATTTATTAGGCTTTAAGTTTTTTACGTGGTTATCTAATATATGGTTTCAATTTTTCCGAATTTTTTTTTTACAATTTTCAGTCGTTTACGTTTCTAAAATATGTTTGTTTTTGTTCTTTTAAGTTATTTTAAATAATATCAGATGACAGAATAATATTGAAAAAACAACATAAGTTATTAAAACGTATAAAAGAGGAAACTAAATAAATAAACTAGTTGAAAAACTTTGACATCTCATTAGCGACACTAAAAAGACAAAATGCAATCATTATTCATTCGTGTTTTGAGGAGAAAAAAACTCATAATAAAGTTGACATCTCAACAATGAAGATAGCCACATGATTGAAACATACATTTGTCAACTAACACCATTCTTATTGGCAGTGACAATCATTTCGCACCTTATTCTAATTAGGAGATATATTTACGAGATATGTAATATGTTTACACCTAACTTAATACCAATCCAAAAGTTTATTCACAATCCAAAGACGAGATAACACAACTCGGTAACACAAAACAAAAAGAGATAATAGAACTCGAGCCACATTCTTTAAAGTCAAGAGAATGATTGTGCCTGTGATTGGTTCACAGTCTTAAACATCGTTTTCTTTTTAAAACCGGTCGGACTTTTAAACTGATAAGGCTATAGATTTATGAATACCTCATGAGTCATGACA
>OVBE01018272.1:0-10047 GCA_900406425.1 Iberis pinnata
CGCAGCCTGTCTTGAGTTTTGCAATGACTTGGTGATGTTTTCTGAATTTCCCGGAAACTCCTGAAAGTCCTGATAAATCTCCAAAATGCATGCAAATGCAAATCTAATGCAAAACTTATGCGAAACTTTGCNCAAACTAAAACATGTTAAATGCAATCCTAAAGAACTAGAAAGTGACAAGAAATGTTATGTAAAAATCCTAAAATTCAAGTGTTATCAGAGGCTCTCCAATTGAAGGATTAGGAGGCGCCTGCAGCCCAGTTCAGGGCCGATAAGTTCAAGGAAGAGAATTCTTGTTTGAAGATGGAAATGGAAGCATTGGCGTGGAAGCATACGTCTGAGATTCACCGTGTGACTAGACACATTAAACGCGAGATCGCCTCCGTTGTGACGGATTGCTCGGCCCACTTTGAGGCATGTATGGACAAGCTAGAGCAAACGCATCACACCGTCAAAAATTGGCGCGAAAGTCGTGGTTCGGTGGGTATTCTATACAAGGCCAAGCAGCCTAACTTCCAGAACGATGTCAAATGGAAGAAAATTTCTGGGTACTTTTGACAAACACAAGGATGTGGGATCCCTGATTCCTCTAGTTGTGTTGGAAGTTTGGGGATATTGGGCACTGATTCTCGTTTTTCCTGATTCGAAGGATCTCGGGATTTCAGCACATGGTGACGAAGAAGTGGTGGATTAAGACCCAAGGGTGTTTCATGCATCATGCATCGGTTGCTATGATCCCAGTCAGTAAAGGGTGAGGGTTCGTGTAGGTAGAATTTTATGTTTTTGGCCCAGTGTGGCCATTTTGGCCGTTTGTGGCACAAGAACTTGCCGCCTTTCAGCTTTTTGTAATTTTTGTTTATATGTAATTTATTGAAAGAAAAGTTCCGAGTAGTCAGTTCGTATTTTGATTTCAATTTTTTGATGCGTTCGGCTTATCCATCATGGGTGCGGTTTTTCTCGAGGAATTTTATCGTTGGATCGCCGAGATTTGCGTGTGCGAGCGATGAGACAAGTTTAGGGATCTCGTATCGGTTTTCAATACTATGTCTACAGATGTTTGAGACCATTGTGTAGTGACTATTTTGACTTACGTATCCTTTTTTGAGATTTCAACTTGATTGCATTTTGACATCAGGATCTGCGATAGATCTGTGATGATTTGGAACTGAGCATCTCTCTGAAGGTCGTTCGGAAGTGCAAACAAAAATTCTGGTTTTTATAGCGCTGTTTATCCCTGTGTTAGATGTGCGAGAACCGACCTTACGAAAGGTTAGGTGACTAATTTGTCTGTTGGGGGCCAATCGACGAGTTTGATGTGGGAGTGGATGTTCACTTTGGATTTGGAGTCTATATCGACTGTGTTAATACGAGTCTAGAAGTTCATTTTCGAAAGTTTGTAATATCTCGCTTTTTCTTAAAGCTTTTTTCCGTTTGCGTTTTTAAAGTATGTTCATGAAATGTTTTCGCGATTTGTAAGAGGGTACGCTTGCTCTTGAGGAGAGTGTTAGAGTTTTTGTTAGGAGGAGTTTGCGCATGACTCCCGTTTATCCAAGGTGTTCTGGCAATCGCATTATAGATGGAAGGATGATCGACCATCGCGAAATCAATGATTTTGGTGACTTCTATTGCCATGACGCAAAGTTCGATTGATCCGAGAGTCGTGGTCGTCGTGCCTGAGAAACCAGTAAGTGGTTATGGGTGGGTGTGATTTCGGATAACTTGATTCCCATTTTGTTTAGCCTATTGCAGAAGATCACATTTACGGTGCTTCCTGTATCGACGAGGATGCTTGCGACCACGAGGTCCCTAATGAATACTTCGATTACAAGGGAGTCGCTGTGAGGGATGTTGATTCCAGAAGTTTCGCTTTCTTTGAATGTGATGGCGTTACTCTGCGATTCAAAAGATGTGAATAGACGGTGATCAGGCTAATTGGCGCTCGTTTCATCCTTTCGATGTAATGCTTAGATTGCGGAAACGCTATCTTGATAGTATTGTGATCCTCCAATTATCATGTTTACTCGGTGTCGATTGATATCGCTGGTTTTATTCTCAGGCTCTCTTCCATGTTTTCCTTCCGTTCCGGGACCTTGGGTCACGTTTTTTCTAGTGGCGCTTGTTCTAGCCTTGGTGGCCAATTTGTCTCTTTGAGAAAATCGTTTATGCTGGATATTCCGGACATCTCTCCAGCGAGTAGTTTCACTTGATCTCGCTCCAAGGACTTTGCAGTTTATCGTCGTGTGACCCTTCATTTGGTGAAATTCGCAAAACAAATTCTCGTCGTAAGAGGTGTTTCGGGTCCAGGTGTTTCATGATGTTTTCCCTCTTTCGGTCGACTAGTTTATAGCATAGTTGTGCGCTCCCTGAAGGTCATCTCCTTCATGATGGACGTATTGGTTGTTTTGGTGATTTTCCTTTTTTGATTTTTGTTTGGAGCAAGCGTCTCTTGCGGGCACCTTCGCTAGTTTGTGTTTCTGCGATAGAACTTTCATCTCCTCTTAGATATTCATAAAGTCTGTGGCTTTGTGCAGGGCATCATGAATTGTATGCGGTTTTTCGAGGGCTATCCATGTTATGAACTTGGACTTATACAAGAGAGTTTTGCGGAGCGAGTTTATGGCCATTTTGTCGCTGATACCGTAGACTTTAGACATTATGATCTTGAATCGCTTCATGAAATCTTGGAGAGATTCGTCCTCTATCTGAGCGAAATTCCAGAGTTCGACATCGGAAGCCTCCCTATCCATGAACATGGAGTATTGTTTGAGAAATCCGCGGAAAGCTGTTTGAAACTCGCGTTGGATTTTTGCTTCAGTCGAGAGCACCACTCGAGAGCTGCCCCATGGAGATGTTCGACGAAGAGAAGGCAGAAGCATGCATCCTTCTTGCCTTCCCTTAATTTTGATCTGACCATCGCGATCTAAATGGTCTGTAAGTCCCCTTTCGGATCCGTGGTTCCATCGTACATCGCGATTTTGACTTTTCTGTGATCCGAAATTCGAGCGTTAGTTATATAAGCCGCGAATGGAGTTCTCTATGCCTCCTCAAGGAGTCGGTCGATTTCTTGGGCCGCGCTGGTGACATGATGAATTTGCGACTTTACCGCCTCCAATTCAGCCAAATTTTTGCGAGAGATTCGTGGAGATTGCAAATTGCGTTGGAATCATATTCAGCTGTCTTGTGAGCCTGTTGACGTTTTCTACGGATGATTAGAGCTTGTTCGTCGGCTTGCTTTTCCTGTTCAACCCAGAAGATATTTTCCTCTTCTTCGGTCATGGGCTTATCTAGTCGGGAATTCATGTCGAGTCGAACGGTCTCTAACCCTTCTAGGGTGTATGTCTGCATCCTCTTCCTATTCTTTGGACAATTTATTGAGCTTGAGATCGACCGGTTCGGCTTCATCATCTTTCGTTTCCTAGTCGAGGGTCGAAAGGTTGTTAGTGGTTTTGAGCATAGCGTTGGGGGTTGTCTTCTCGAGGTTATGCCCCGACGGCTCTTTTTCTCTGTTTTGCGTTATGTCAAGCGGAGTCGCAAAATCAAGTCTTCCTCCGTGGATCTTGATTGTTCTGCGTGGGAAGATGACTCTAATTCTCGCAATTAGGGTTTTAACATGTTTTGCGAGCGATCTCGTCAGTTGGTCTTGTTCTTCCGACTTCTTTTCGAGAGTCGAGAACAACTTATTAATCTCCTCGAATGGCGCAATGTTTGCATCAGCATTGACCGTAGTGTCGTTCGTTGGCGAAGTCTGCTCAACATTTTTGTGTTCTCGATTTCCTTAGTTACAGAAAATCAGAGAGAAGTCTACTTTTCCAAAGATCCTGGATTTTTGTGAGTCAAACACGAAAAATATCAGAACAAGAAAATATAGAATATCAAAAATAAATTCAAGAACAAAAAAGAGGGCAATAGAACTCTTATTAAGAATTAATGCGTGAACGTTTTACAACAGGTGATAGCCTCGGTCACAATAACCGTTAGTGAATTAGCCTAGATCTAGCAGCAGAGACTGTAAAACCTAATTGAGTCGCAACTCACTAGAATAACGGAAAAATAATCTAAAGACCTAAGTATTTTGGTGTAGAAAGTTGAACGTGTCCATCTCTTCATCCCCATCTCTCTTAAATAGGCTCCAAAGTTGGTCCGTATTTCTTTTTAGTCTCCCATTCTTCTACGAAAAACTTCCTTCTCTTCTCCGGAAACCTTCCTTTTCTGCATTCCTTCCATTTCTCTATAGCTTGTGGAGTAAGCTGTAACAATCATCGTACTCGGGCCGTTTATCGCATTTTAGGCCTCTTTGGACCGTCATGCGGTTTGGGAGATTTTATGATTCTTATCGGAAAATCGATCTTTCGTAAGTTGATGCGATACGGATATTGCGACGAGTTACTAGATATTATTTCATACGTTCTTATGATTGTCCCGGAAAATGACACTTTTTACCGCATAGCCGATATATCACCATCGTATAGGATTGAGACTTTTTTGAAAGGATTTCATGATCCCTCCACAAATTGCAAGGGATAATCATATGACCATGATGTTTGCTTTTTATATGACGAGTTCTACGATTTTAGTCGGAGAATTCCAACAGTACCTCAGAATGATACGAAACAAGAGACGGGGAGCTCGAGACGAAATCAACTTGAAACTGGCGAGCTAAATTTGTAAGATTCAGCTCGCTAACTGGTGAGCTGAATGTGTGTTTTGCGTTCGTGTTCTCGTGTACAAACGACGGTCGGCGACTAAGATATTTTTCGAAAATTCTTGATTTTCTTGTCGATGTTTCTGTTTTGGTTTTCCGCGTGCATCGGCCGTAAGCAAACCATCTTGCCTCGTTAAAGTCTTAGTGATATAAAAACCCGTGGGACAAAAGCTTCCTGAATAAGGACAAAAGAGTACAGCGGCGGTTTCCTAATTGTCCGATAACCGTTGCGCGTATCCTTTGAAACGTATTTACGGAGGTTTGGCGACTTTGGTCAAGACATATTCTGTTGAACGGAATTGCGATGACTGGTTGAGACATTAGTTTCATCGTAACTGTTTTTGACCCCAAAAGTTACCTTGAGCCCCAGTCATATGTCTCGAACATCCACTGTCAAAATACCATGATTCCTCTACAGTGTCTTCTTCTGCTAAATATTCCACATGACAGACTATCTTTTCTTCTTCCTTGTTGCAATTTTTTCCACCTTCTTGAGGCCAGGATAGACATCATTTTCCTGTATCCGTACCTTGTTGCAACTTTTGGGGTCCTTGAAGAATCGATTTTCCCATATAAGTGATGACACTATTTTGAGAAATATGTGACGGCAATACATAAAATGTCATGGTTTTCCACAAACAAATGTGATTATACAAACTCGCTTCAGGAGTCCGTTTGTATGGTGTGCGTGTGACTTGAGAGCTTCCTTGACTTTTCACGGACTTTGTATATGTGAATTGGTTACCTCCATTGTAACCTAGACCCCAATTGTCCTCTCCCATTTTGCAAGGTCCTTCGTTCCATTACTCAACATCTTGATGTTTCGTAGTTATTCTTGAAGACGTCTTTCAGCCACCTCGGTCTTCACTTATTCATTATTTACAGCTTCCTGTAATTCCCTTTTTCATTTATAAAACCATCAATCACCAAGGTTAATCTTTATATCTCATTTCTCTTTAGTATCATATGTTCTACCAGAATCTTGTTTTCTTCTTCATGTGACATATAAGTCTCTTCATCAGATTCATTTTCCTGTATAATTCCAAGAAATGCAGCTTGGAAAAGAGCTCGAGCGAAAGTGAATCCGATCCTTTTGATAGAATCCTTTTGTTAAGATTTACTTCGGAATATCTTCATCTTTAGTAAATCTGCATTTTATTCGCTTTCTTCCGAAATCCAAGCTGGTACATTCAAATCTCTTAAATGTCTTCAGCTTTCTTTTTCCAGACAGTCTTTCGATTCCATTTAGCTTTTGATTGTACAACTGCCGAGCCCATAGTTTCAGTTGTTTCCTCTCTCGAGAGGGAATTCACGGTGAACCACTGTTTCATTGATGAGATGGATCCGAATCTGAATCCAAGTCCAAATCCGAGTATACATGAATCATAATGATACAGCGACAAACATCAAAGACACCGCAAAGAATCAGATGAAGGTTGTATTCGTTTTGTGTGTCAGGGGAGACTATTCAACGATTTAAAATTAAATATTCAATTAAGTATTATATATTGCGAGATCGCATTTTGTGTTTTTTGTTTTTTTTTCTTTTTAATACTTATTGAAGTCCACGTGATGCATTTAATGCAATGTTTATTTGGCAATGAGCTTGAGCTTAATTGATTTCAAATGGAGTTAAATCATCTGTTACTAAAAAAATGGCGTGTTAGGCGGCATCTGATTTTAGGGTTACCGGTGATAGTTACAATAACTATAAGGTTTATAGTGCCATTGTTTCCATGTCAAGGTTAAAATTGTTACGAAGTTGTATTTTCAAAGTTCTTATGCGATTTTCCCCTTTTAGTTTGTAAGCTTTAGGCTCACGTATATTAGAACTCTTATATTTTACTTTTACCTCCTAATTTTCTAATTCGTTATGTATTTATGTTTTCGAATAATACTTGTACAAGAAATGTGATATGAATCTAGATGGTTTCATACTTAAAAACAATGAAATATTCTTAAGTTATAATCTCTCATAATAATGATAAGTTTGAGTTGGTCAATATTTCCAAATAAGAGTTCAAACTCTTAAATCAAGATTTGTAATTAATCTTGTATTTTTGGACGGATAAGGCTCCACGTCCACAATTCAATTATCTCAGTAAATTTGGGTCTAATCTCTTTAATCCATTGTCCTCTACACCCCTCGTACGATGAGATATTTTGGGCCCATAAATGCTTCTTCAATCACTAGAAGTCTGAAGTGATTTAGGTGGCTTGAAAGATAGTAAACTTTTGAAATATCTTCCTTTTAGGATTTGCGCGAAAAGGGTACTTATTTTTTATATAATCTTAAAAAAATTTTAACAAGCAAGGCTTCATTAATTTGCTCGAGGGACTTGAAACAAATTCTCTCAAACTTCTTTGAAAGGCATGCTTAGATTATGCCACCCAATGGATTCCCCTTAACTTTTCTTCAAAGTCCACAAGAAATCTTATATCACATTTGTTAGTTTTGGAGAATTCTTATAATTAGATGAAAACGATACATCATAGAGGTTGGAAAAACTAGAGCAACAGATTTGATCATAATTTCTTTTACACCGTTTCAAAAAAAAAATTTTGCTTAACATTCATTAATCTGAAAATTTAGATTGGCAAGAACCTACGCGATAGCCTTAGATCCTTGCAATTGTTCAAAAAGTCGAAGATATTTCCATGCTCCCCATCTAGTGTGATACCCGAGATTTGTTTCAAGATTATCCGGTCATTTAGAGGTCTTCATTTCTTGAAAATAACTCTTATTGTAGTTTATGCACTGAATAGAAGTCTCTCAAAATAGGAAAGGATCCCATAAGCTCCATTACACAAGGTCACTGTCGCCTTACAAAAGAAAATTTTGTTAACCACAAATATTGTATATGTGACATTGGTATACATGCCCGAGCCATCTTGATCATTGAAATAATGTGTTATCTCTTTCACCACTTGTTAGCAACTAGCGTTTCATTACATAATATAAATAAATAAGACAAGAGAGTATATGTATTCCGAATAGCACTGTCAAGTGGATCGTTCGTGTCCGTAGTAGCCCATTTATAGTTGTCCATGCTTTTTTGTGGACGGAGTTTGGAAAACCTATTGAACAACTTATTATTTCCTATATAAGAGGGGTGTATTGTTGCTTTCATTACAGCTTTTATTGATGCTTTCGATTAGTGTGTGTCACTTACTAAACACAAAAGCACACAAATGAAACACGTTTGCTAAGCCTGAGAAGACAAGAAAAACCATAGAAATAACGAGATACGATTAATCATAGACATCTCAATCAAATTCTGGTCACCTAAAATAATATTCCGATGAAACAAAATAAAAAAGAGAAGATTGAATCACACTTGAGTGAGAATCAAACTATGAGGTTGTGTGAGAGAATCTCCTCAAAGTAGAAAGTGGCCTAGGGTTTCTAATTTGCGAGATATAAAAAGCAGAGAAGAGATCCTCACACGCGGCCAACCTGCATTAGCATAAACCATTAAATTACAATATTATAATTCATTAACACCAAAAATCGTATAAAACATATTATTTAATATGCATTTACCTTCTTTTATTTTCCATTTTTTATCATCAATATATTATATAAATATTAAGCTAGAAGATACAATCCATTAAAAGGTACATTAGATCCCACTAAGAGGAAGAAAAAAATCCATATTGGGTAAATGATCTTACAGAGCAGGTGATAAAAGTCTCCAAAAGAAGAAAAAGAACTCCCGAAACGGGAGAATGTAGTCAAGAAAATTATAATCTACAAAACTTAACACTTTCTTCTAAATCTCTTAATATCAGTATTAAACTGAACCAAAAGATTTTAGGAGGAAAGAAACCCAAATGAGTTGTACTTCTAAACTTAAGAATAATATAGTGATGACAAAAAAAAAACCTTATTATATTACGTTCTAGAAAATAAGAGTTTTACGCCTAATTAAAAATAGAAATGGGCTTCCAAAAAATTAAATATAAACTCATTCTAAAGCTCAACATGGAAGTGGTAACCCTAGATTGTTGTGCTAACAGACCGCTTCCCTCCTCCAACAAGCCAGTCATGCCAGAGCCGGGAAGACCGACCCACCACCGTTCATACCCATTGTAACATCCCCGAACTTCCTAAGTTCGATGATCCGAGCCATCCGAGCCGAATACTTAGCCTTGGGTCGGGCTAAGGGAAACTAGTTTTGAAAGAGGGAATTCGAAGGTCGGACTTAGCCAGGAAGAATGAATGTTCAAACGGCTAAGTAAAGTCGCGGGACAACTCATTGGCTCGGGTTCAGCTCAAGGAAGCTGAACAATTGAGCTAAGGCAGCTAGACGAGCTAGGTTAAAGCTCAACTTAGCTCAGTTCAGCTCAAGTTAGCTCGAGCTAGCTTAGGCCAGCTGGCCCAGCTAAGTGAACTGGACACTAGCTAGACAGTTGGGCCGAGCTCGGCAGTTATGAGCGGTTGGGCGGTTAAGCCAACTCGCACCTGTTCGGCCCAATCGCGCCAGTTCGAACAGGCGCAAGTGACTAGGCGGTTTTGGGCGGTTTTCGGGCCAAACTCTATAAATAGAGAGCCTTAGTCCCATTTCTGCGCATGCACAAACACAGAAAAATCTCTGAAAACNGTGATCGGATATCATACTGGGCGGATCGTGAATCTATCAATCCGAGTGGAAAGATGGCGGGTTCAGTGCAAAATTCGCCGATAAAGACTAAGGTGAGTGCAATCGGACCGCGGCTTCGGCCAAGGCCCCATCTCTTAGCCAAACCGGCAATTCTGTCACTTCAAACGTCTAAGTCCGTGAGTGAAGAACCGTTCGGATGGTCATGCGCAATTCTTTTCTTAGGATTGGTCGCGTGGTTACATATCATATTGAAATCAATAGAACAATTGAAAGATGTGGGTTTTGGAACGATCTGTTAGACCGAACTCAAGGTGAGGCGGATAGGACTAGTTGTTGGGGAACGGGTGATTCCGCCAGATCTTACCCTGTCCGGCCAAGATCCTTGGTTGGATCAATGGACTATCTGAAATCCGAAATTTTGATTGATTAAAACTAAAACGGATTAAAACTTAGCTTAAACGATTAAGGAAATCTAAATTGCCTCACTAAGTATGTTGGATTACTTATGCCTCTTTCTGTTTCAGGGACTAAAGGGGATTTCGGGAAAGAAGTGGCTTAGCGCGGGACTGAAGGCCGGAAGGAAGAGTGGTGTACAAGACTGGGTAGATTGCAGGATCTTTACGTTTAACTTGTCATAGACTTTTATAGCGAATTGAACAAGTTGTATTGAATCATATTTCATACTAATAAAATCACTCTTTACTTCTATTGCATCATTTAGTCTCGATTTTGCCTTAAGGC
>OVBE01018273.1:0-10046 GCA_900406425.1 Iberis pinnata
AATATAAAATTAGTACAATAAGTTTTATTATAATAAAAATAAAAACAATTTTATATAATTTTATTTCATAAATGTTTCTATATATAATTATTTATCTTAAAATTTTATAAAATGAAACAAATAAATTTATAATAAATAGTAATTTAAAATATATTCTTAAAATATGAATTTAAAATTAGAATAATATGCTTTTATTATGATATTTAAATAATTATTTTATAAATTTCAAATTATAATAAAACAAAAAAATAATTGTAAGTAGTACTTTATAATGAATATAAATATATTATCGAAGTTTTTAACACATAAAATAATTTTAAAAATTTTGATTTTAATAGCTTTATAATATTTTAATGCTAATACTCTAGGAAATGTTCCTTTTGAAAGCATAGAGGTGACGAGCATTTATGAGCATTAGCATATGCTAAATGCTCATCTAAATGCTCTTTTAAGTACATGTGATTGAATGAGCATGAAGCATAATGCTCTCCTCTATGCTTTACCAATCAAGGCCTAAGAGTAGTATTTATTTATGAATTGATAAATAAATGAAGCATATAAATTTCTCTAAGAAATTAATATATTGACAAAAGATAAAGTCTTTGTGTAATTAATAGGGTATATTAAATTTTAAAGTGATTGATAAATTAGCATATGTTTTGGTCAACGATCTTGAATTAGTGACCAAATTGTTTATCATTATTTCTCAACCTCTTGACCTTTATAACAAACAAACAAACATTTTATCTTTCATGTTCCGTCCTTTAAAATCAATCAACTCGATCGCTTGCTCTTTAATTCTCTCTGTTGCTGGTGATATGGAAGTGAGAGTCCCTGTGATGTGGGTTTTATTGATGTCTTACATCTTTGCTCACATAATTACAAGTCATAACAACAGCTTTATCGAAGCCAAGAGATTGTCTAAATCTGAAGATCTAGAAATTGAGAAGAAACTAAAGACTATTAACAAACCCGCTGTCAAGATCATTACCGTAATTATCTCTATATATACAGCTAATTAATATATATATTTATCAATAAGTTATATTTAAAATATATATATATGGATGCAAATGATAGACCATAGATGGAGAACGATATGGATGTGTGGATTTCTTCAAGCAACCAGCGTTTGATCACCCTTCTATGAAAAATCACTCATACCATTACAAGGTATAATTAATTTTACGTATAAATTCTTGGTTTAAAACATGTACATATTTAAATTGAACAAGAGAATAACATTTTTGGTTGTCTTAATTAATGAACATAGATGCGTATGATAAGGCATCCTGAAGGAATGAGAAAAAGAAAGACAAAAGATACTGGATTTGGATACTTATGGGAGAATGGTGTGGGTTGTCCCATTGGTACGGTCCCTATACGAAGAGTTACCAAACAAGATATTTTGTTACAAGATAAATTTAGACCTCGTGGTTCTTGGAACAATACCAGTTATGGTCCTAATAATGTTGTCAATTACGACCAACATCATGTAAGTTAGTTAAGTAGCTTCTTTCTTTTAATTAAAACAACCTTAATTAGTGTTTATAAATTATCATACGCTTTTGGTTTATACAAAATCATTAGTATGCGGTGGGTCGGACGAAGGATATAGGAATGAGATACAATGGGGCAACAATGGATCTTTGTATAACTGCTCCAAAGGTTAAGCCTACCCAATTTAGTTCTTCTCGCCTTCACATTCAGATGGGACATGATTTCATCCAAACCGGTTTCACAGTAAGTCACTTTATCAATTTAATATTACCTCTGTTCCTAAAAAGAGACTGTTTTAGAATATAGTTTTGTTTCTAAAAGAATAATGTTTAGGTGAAAATACTTTAAAAGAAAGACATAAAGTAAAGTAAAAGTTGATTTCTTTAATATACGTAAAAACTCCAAAACATCTTCCTTTCGTGAACGGATGTAGTAAATAATGGGTGCTATGAATCTAGTGAATTTAGTTTAGACTTTAACTACACATAATTTATGTACCAATTCAGGTAAATCCAGTATTGTACAAGGATGACCAACCTCGTACTTACGTATATACAAAGGTAAGAGTCAGTCATATATATATATATATATATATATATATGTGTTATTTAATGTGATTAATTATAATGGTACATGTATATTGACGGGATAGGCGGGCGGAAAATCATGTTATAATAGCAATTGCGATGTGGGAATGATCAGTGTTCGTCAAGATTTTCCAATGGGCTTAGCACTGAAACCAGTGTCTATTCGTGGTGCTAAGATATCTCACTATGGAATCTTTGGGCTAATCAAGGTCTTGTTGTTAAATTAAGAAAAAGATTTATTTTTTAAAAAATTAACATATTAATTTGTGAACATGCAGGACCAAGCAAATGGGAATTGGTGGTTGGAGTTTGGTAATAATGGAGATGAAGTGGGATTTTGGCCTTCAAATAGGTTTAGTCAAGGGTTTGGAAACAAGGTCGAGTGGGGAGGAGAAGTGTACAGGGCAGGTCTACCTAGTCCTCAAATGGGTTATGGATTTTTTCCAACTTCGATAATAAAATATGATGCATATTTTAAACGTCTTTCCATACTTGACGCTGACTTTCGATTTGATCGAGAAATTAATCATATTGAAGAATATTCTGATGAAGAGGGAGGCTATCAGATTCTAGGGAGTATTGAATCCATCAACCCTGACCATGGCCATGTTCTCTTTTATGGTGGTCCCGGAAATATCTGATTGTCTTTACTATCAATTGCTTTTTAAGAGCATCCAGCGTTTGCGTACCAAAATATTATAATAATATATATGATTTCCCGATCGAGTGACCATTTCTTTAATATTAATTAAATCATCATTTAACAAAATGAAGATGTTTTGGATAGAACTTGGGTTTACTCCCTTCACTTCTTTACATCAATCATATCGTCATATAGGATTAGTAAAAAAAAAGCATTATATTAAATGATTAGTTTCCAAAATACAAGTCTTAAACCCCAAAAATATAAATTCTAACCCTAAAATATACTCTAAACCAAAAATATAAACCAAATATAAATCTTAACTCCAAAAATGTAAACCCTAAAGGAAGAATCCAAGCTTAAAACAAAAATATTTTAACCCCACAAAAATGATTATTAAAGACAATTAAATGCTTGGATGCTACTCAACAGAGCATCTGAGTTAAAGATTGTATGTGCAGCTTATGGATGTTTTTTTGTGATCACTTAAATATTTTCGTTCTTTATTATATATGTCTTGTAGTTGAGCCACAAGTCATGTATCTTGACCATGGAAGCTTGAAAACCACTTCCCATGGTTGAACATTTATTTCATCTTTAATGTTCTTTTACAGGAGAACCCCTCAAATTACATGGTTGAAATGGCAAGGGTTGGGTCGGTAAGTTATCATTGAGCGCCACTAGCAAAAATACAAGCTTTAAAATGCTGTTAGATCACGACATTCTTTTTTATTTTATAAAAGGTAAATAACATTGACCAACCTTGTGTTCGCTGCTTTACCTTCTCTACTAAATACCGAAAAAATTGCTTTTTATTTCTCGAGATAAAATCAGGAAGTCCTAAATATCTACCACAAGAGATATTGCTTAAGACCATTGCTCTTTCATTACGTGTTTACTCGATGAACATTTTTCAACTTCCACAAGATATTTGTCGAGAAATTACAAGTCATTTATCAAGGTTTTGGTGGGCGTCAAATCCAGCTACGCGTCCAATGTATTGGGTTTCTTGGAATCGTTTAAATTTACCGAAGAGAGAAGGGGGTTTGGGTTTCAGAGATATTCAAAATTTCAACTTAGCTATGCTTGCAAAACAGGCTTCGCGTATTCATAATAATCCGCATAGTTTAGTGGCTAAGCTTTTAAACGGACGTTATTATTCATCATCTAATTTTTTACATGCTTCGGAAGGTCGGCAGCCTTCTTATGTTTGGAGATCGATTTTAGTAGGACGGAAATTATTAAAGTTTGGAATGAGGTATTTAATTGGTAATGGAGAGTCAATTAGTGTTTGGGATGATCCTTGGTTACCACTTCACCCTCCTCATGCCCCATTACCTTTGGGTGTGGCAAATCCACACTTACAGCGAGTTTCAGACTTGTTTAACAAAGACTCATTCATGTGGAATTTGGATTTAATTAACAGAAGTATGGTTCAAGAAGATGCAGAAATTATTACAAGTCTGTTTTTTTCAAAAACAAGAGAAGTGGATTTATTGGGTTGGCATTATAATAAATCGGGATTATATTCGGTAAAATCCGGGTATTGGTTAGCATCCCATTCTTCATCTTTTAATTTATTAGCTGCTCCAGATTCTGAATATGCCGATTTCAAATCAATGGTTTGGAAACTTAAAATTGTGCCTAAAATAAAGCATTTTCTTTGGAGAATTTTTTCAAAAGCATTGCCAGTAGGTGCGATTCTTCAGAACAGACGCTTTAACACGGATGGTCAATGTCGGCGGTGTTGTCAAGCAATTGAATCGCTGGATCACTTATGTTTTAGATGTCCGTATGTACAAGCTATATGGCGTGGATCTTCTATATCCAATCGTATAATCACAGATTCGGTTTCATCTTTTAATGTGAAATTTTCGGCAATTATTCAAAATGCTAATAACAAAGATTTAGATGTTTTGCAGCAACAGTTACCACTTTGGATCTTATGGAGGATATGGAAGAGCGGGAACCTTTTAGTTTACCAACATCGCCCAACTCATTGGCTTAATGATATTCAAAAGCTCTTGCCGATGCAGAGGAATGGAGTGGCATTCCGGGATCTAATCAATCTAATTCCTTTATTTGTGTTGATAATGTGATAGGTGCTCCAAATCAAAGATCTGCTTGGCATCGTCCAACATGAGATATGATTAAGTGCAACTATGATTGTCATAAACCGAATTCCACTTATGCAAAAGGGGCATGGATATGTCGAGATATGTATGGCTCTTATTTGTTTGCGGCACAATCAACGGGTCAACAATGTCAATCTTCACTAGAGGCTGAGTTACAAGCCTTACTAATGGCAATGCAACATTGTTGGTCTCTTGGATTTTTGAAAGTGATTTTTTAAGGGGATAATCAGATGGTCATAAAGCTATTACAAGATAAAAAGAGACATTTCGGTGTTCATAATTGGGTTCGGGAGATTAAACGATGGATGACACGTTTTAAGAAGATTGAACTTTCTTGGATCTCTAGGGTATCAAATCAACCAGCAGATTCCCTTGCTAAATTACCTATGATTAATAACTTTGTGTTTCATTATTATCCTCCGAGGGTTATTACTCCTCAACTTCATGTAGACGATTTGGTTTCAGCTTAAATAAATATGATGTTTAAAAAAAAAGGTAAATAACATTAATAAAAAGGTTTTACAGAGCAAAGCAAATCATCTAGAGTTCAAATAAGCTTACAAAAAAAAAAGTTCTATTGAAACAGGTTGAAAGATAAAAGATATTCAAGAGTGGTGTGAGAACCAAAGAGATAGCAGATTTGAGAAGCCTTTACACTTCAGTTTAGCTAGGATAATATTTGTAATACATGAATCAATGACTTTGAAAGTGCAATCAGCAGTTACAGGAGACTTGGAGTTATGAATTCTTGCATTTCTTTCTTGCCATATGTGATAAATAGATGCTTGAATGACTAAATTAGCCAAGAGTTTAAGTTGATTAGATGAAAGCAGATGAATGAATCTAAAGATGTCCGTCCAAGCATAACACTCATTTCAATATAACACTCATTTTAAGACGATATTAACATTCTATAAAGCAGAACATATATCTTGAACTTATTCATTTCAATATATATATTTTTTTATCATACAACAAAGTTTCATTCATCACTTTTTCTTCTTTCTCATGTAACATTCATCATTATTAATCTTATTCAACATTAGTACTATAAAACCTTCTGACATACGACCGTACATAAAAAAAACTTTTCACGTCCAAGTAGCCAAATTCCAATCTCTCTTAACTCATCCTACACCTTGAGAGTTGGTACAAGCCTAAGAGGAAACTTTCTTGAAACAACAAATAGAGATACCTCCTCCATATTAAGCTCTTCTGGCTTAGAACCATCATGCATCTTCCAATCAAACCAATACAAAAGATTAGCAATAACTTCCTCAAGCAACACAATACCATAAGCCATACCAGGACAGTTCCTACGACCAAACCCAAATGGAGCATACCCTTTGTTTCCCATATAATCAATGTTCTTGTCCATAAACCTCTCAGGAATAAATTCATTTGGTCTATCCCAATCCTTAGGGTCACGTTGGACCGCGAAAAGATTCACTAATACTTTGGTATTCGGAGGAATGTCATAACCACCGACTTTGATCCATTTGGATGATGTTTCTCGTGGAACTACACCAGGAGGATGTAGCCTTAAAGTCTCCTTAATGATACATTTCAAATAATGCATTTGGTCTATCTCATTGTTAGTTATCTTTTGTTTGGTCCCAACTACACTTTGAACTTCTTCTTGTGCTTTCTTTAGTACTTTAGGATGTTTGATTAGTTCGGAGAATATCCACTCAAGCTCCAATACAACAGAGTCTACAGCTGCGACGAATGTGCCCTAAAATGGATCAAGAACGAACTCAATATGAGAATGCAAATGGAAGTATTGAAAGAATTAGTAAAGAAGTGATGGTATATTGATCATGAGTTCAAACATGAATTTGCGGCTCTTTTTTATTTTTAAAAGTTCAGTTAAGAAAACAGTCCATGTTTTGAGAAAATTGTACAAATCTAATCTACTTTTGTTTTTTAGACTGCAACCTTTAAAATTAGAGTGCTACCTCTCGTCTAATGGTAATGCGAGATAGTTGATTCCGGAAACGTCCCTTATAATTTGGGCTAGAAGCAAATATATAGGCTTTTATATTAAATCTTCTAATAAATTAAAACACCTTTATAAGGAAATGGAACTAATTTGAAAAAAAAAATTCGGCCAAAAATTTATATATTTGTAAAAAACCACAAACATATGATTGATATTTTTGCATCAAAGATTATATTATAGACAAGGCTAGTCCTGAAATCTTAAATGTCATAATCTAAGACGAAAAAATGTTTTGTATTATTATTTTTCAAATCGTTTGTTTTCTTAACTGAAATCTCGTATTTCTCTGCTTGCATTCAAGACTAGCTCTTGTACTAGGTCTGATTGTTTTATTGTACCCCAAGTTCAAAATCCCTTTTGATACGGAAAATTATTTTCTTAAGCATAATGTTTAAAGTCTAATTCCAAACATCATAGAAATTAGGGGAAGTGGCATTGGTCTAGTGGCATTCATAAGTCCTCATGAGATAGGTAGCACCATCCCACCCGGGATCGAGTCCTTGTGCCTACGATAGTGTAGGAATTGCCTGATATTATGCATAAACTGGCTATTGTACCGATCGATTGTGGCCTAAATAGTGTCAAAAAAATCATAGAAATTATGAATGCAAACTAGAGTGGGCAAAAAAATCCAAACCCGAATCCGAAACTAAAAAAATACTCGAGCTGTTATTTTTTGGATATCCGAATCCGAACAGGTATTACCCGGTACCCGAACTTATGACTATTATATTAAATATGTAATTATGTATAAGTTTTTATCATATAAATATTAATAATATAATATACTTATGGAAAAATAGATTTTAAATATTAAGTTATATAATTTAGTGAAGTAATAAATTTTTTGATATCTTATATCTTTATTTATACATTAAATTCTATAGTTAAGTTGAATTATAGTAAGAATATATTTTATATAGTTTTGTTATATAATTTAGCTTTCATCAAATAAATAAATTAATTTAAGTAGAAAAAGAAGAAAAACATATTTAAATCAATTACTAAATCGGTTTAACAGTAGTTAAAATTTTAAACGGATTCAAATCACAAAACTTTAGTTCGGTTTAGTTAGATTTTTTAAATTAAAAAATGGATATAGCTAAACTCAAACTAAAATATCTGAAATCTACCCAAAACTATAAGATATACAAACGGATTCTAGAGCCTCTTACCGAAAAAACCAAAAACCCAATAAACCCGAGGTGAACCCGGAGGGGTACCCGACCGAATGCCCACCCCTAAAATTTTGCTAAGTCTCAAAACTCTTGCGGTTTAACCCAAAAAAAAAAATATATATATATATAGAGAGAGAGAGAGAGAGAATTATATAAAAATGTATTAACTTAAATCTATGTTATAAATAAACCTGCATGATAGCTTTAACGTCGTAGTCGCGTTTTTCATTGTCCCTCAAACGAATAAGAACATCCACAAAGCTCTCTTTCTCTCTTTGATTGATAAGTGTCTCCATAATACCATCCAAATCCAAGTAAGTTCTCTTTACAAGACTTGTATAACCAGTGAATCTATCAATCCAAGCAAAACTCGAAAACAAATCCGCAACAGAGAAAGATCCAACAAGCTTCTTGAACTTGAAATCCCAATCCAAGAATCTCTTAGTAATACTCTCTTTATCTTCCTTTTGGTAGCTACATGTGTAAGACCTTTCAAAGACATTGCTCACCATAGTGTTGAACATATGAGTTATATCAAGTCCTTCACCTGTTATGCTTGAAAGATTAATAGTCTTTAACATACTTGAGATCTCTTCATCTCTTATTGTTTGAAATCTATTCACTGAGTTTTTGCTTAAGAGATGGAGAGCAGTGACCTTTCTTAACTGCTTCCAATGATCTCCATATGGATGGAAGACCATGTCTTGTCCATTACCTTTTAGACTAAGAAGGCTAGAGTTTGCGGGTCGGTTTGAGAATGTAATGTCATGATCCTTTGTGATCTCTTCAATAGCATCAGAAGAAGATACCACAAGGTATCTAGTTGTTCCTAAGGTTATAAACATGAAAGGTCCATGCTTGAGAGAAAGATTGTAGAGAGAGTAGTGTGGTAATTTACTTATTTGGTGGAGATTTCCTATGAAAGGAAGGCTTTTGGGAGATGGAGGAAGATTTAGCCTTCTTGATTTGGTGTTTTTCTTCTTAAGTGTGAAGATGAAAAGTGGGAGCAATACAAAAAGAGTTAAAAGGAAAGATGTTGAGTTCATGACTGGCTCCATGATTTCAGTTGTGTGATCACTTGCTTTGATGCAAACCTTCTATTTATAGTAGTTAAAATTGAAGGATTTAATAGTTAATTTTTCTAAATAGATTTACTTGTTCTTGTTTAGTCAAAATTGGCAACCTTCTTAACAAGTATGTCATTATTATGCAATGCAAAGTTCTTTTGGGTAATTTAGGTTTTTTTTTCCGAACAAGAGAAGATTTTTTTTGTTAATTTTGTAAGAGTATTTTTTTTTGTTAAAGGTAAGTTAGCAACAGTTGAAATTTTAAATATTTTTATCTATATAAAACAAGTGATATGTGATATATATGTCACCATATTTTTTAATAGACATAAAACGTGATATATATCATTTTTGTCGAAATAGAGAAAATCTATTGTAAACCAAAAATATAATCCATGACTATAAGAAACAAGTATCCATAACATTAATAAAATTTGTTACCTATCGAAAATATATAGGTATCAAAATAAATGCAAGGGATTCATGATATATATATATATATATATTGGTTTGTAAAGCTACTAGATTCCAACCTAATTGAATGATTGTTAGTTTTATATATGAATTTAATTTCTTTTGAGCCCTTTAATATCTAAATATATTTTACCACCCCAACTTCTTGTTTGTAATACAATGTAATATATCACATTTTATAATAAAAAAAACTAGTGTAAAAAATAAACATCAATAAATAATTAATTGATATATGTGTTAGAAATATATATAAAATAAGAAACATAATCTATAATTAGATTTATAATTTCTATGTCCACAAATGTTAAATATCTAACATGAAATGCATGAGAAGCATTAATTTTTAAATGGAAAAGTCATGAACTTTTTATTTAAAGAAATCATGAACTTTAACAATGTACGGTTTTGTAATATATATATATATATATATATATATATATATATATATATATATATATAT
>OVBE01018274.1:0-10045 GCA_900406425.1 Iberis pinnata
TATATATATATATAATATAATTTCTTTTATTCTAAAAAAAGTTCCATATTTTTAGGAGATAATTTTATTTTGTCTATATTGCCTTTAATAAAAATTTAATTTTGAATATAAATCCAATGACATTATATGTGAATTGTTACAAAATAAATGTTTCTTTCAAAAAGTGTCTTCCCTTTTAATATATAGGGGATATTGTTTTCCCAAAAATAACATAAACACTAAAAGCAATTTTTAGGATTTAGAATTTAAATGTTTAGATTTGGGTTTATTTGTTTAGATATGGAGTTTAGTTTTAAAGGATTACGTTTAATTTTTTGGGGTTAATGGTTTATTTTAGAAGATTTAAAGCTTAATATTAGTTTTGCAGTATTTTTGAAAATTATAATTTATAGTGGTGTGTTTTTTTTTATATTTAAATGTGATAGGATTTTTGGAAAAAAAAACAACTAAAAAGTGATATTATGGTATTGCATTTTTTTTGTTTGAGAAGGGGTATATGTAGTTTAAAAAGAAAACAACGATGAATCATAAAAGGCAAATACAGATGTAAATCCGCATTAGTATGGTTAAATGTACCAGTTGTTCTTTAGCTACTTTTCCTCGCATGTTATCTTAGGCCATGAGTGGTGCATAAGTGCGGGCGGTTTATTAGAAAAGATTCTCAAAACCGCATTCATGTTTTTTAAAAATTTTTTGTAGTTTTACAAAAACTGTAAAGTAAAAGCGCGCACGAAATCTAGGCAAGAATACACACTTCAAAATCATACGCTCATGATATCCAGCGGTTCAACACCAAAACCGCCAATAATTTCTTTTTTTTTTCATAGAAAAATTAACTATAATATAAATACAAAAAAAAAAAAAAAAAAAACACCGGANAAAACAGATATCAACAAAATGAATCGAACTTAAATAAAATATTTGGTTCTAGACTTGAACCGAATTACAAAGTTATTCGAATGAATATCAAAATCTAATATCCGAATAACTAGAGCGGAATCTGAATCAAACCAAATTTTAGAAACTAAATCGTACTACTCGAACTTTACAAAAAAATAATATATTTTAATATTTTGTGGTAATATTTTTGGAAGTAAAACATTTTAATGATATTTTTGAAATAGTTTAGAGTGTGTGGTGCTTTGATACATAATTATTATCACGCACTTCTAATTTTATTATAACCACAATTATTTCGCACCGCTAATTTTTATTTTCTATTTGATATAATTATAATTATAATATTTATTTTAAATTCTTAAAATTTAAGTTTTATATTTTTGGTATTTTGGAACTTTAAATTTAACCTCCTAACAACTAAACTTTAACGCAAACTCAAAACATTATCTCGCACTGCTTATTTTATTCATCACTTAAACATCATCCCGCACCGCTAATTTTATTATAACCGCAGTTGTCCCGCACCACTAATTTTCTTTCCCATACTGGACTTAACTATATCGTCATGATTATTTTTTCTTCTCCGCACCACTTAATTTTGTTGTCACCATTCGGACCCTTAGCTTCACTTCTTTACGCACTATCATATTAAATTTTCTTTTAAGACACGTCAACATCAAAGTCTATCTTTTTTTTGTCCTCAATATATTGTATTAGATTAAGAAAAGATACAGAACCATAAAGGGTAGAATAGATCCCACCAGGGGGAAGATACATACCCATATTGGGTAAACGCTCTCAGAAGAGAGAAAGAAACGATTCCTAAAAGGAAAATAAAAAGTCTCGAATGACCAAGTCCCGAAGGACCACGAAAACTAGAAAAGAACACTTTCCCAGACCGTAACAAACACAAAATAACCCGATTGATTGGTATAGTACCAAAACGGGAAGGGAGTACCAATATTATAGTCTCATAGATCTGATCTATCCAACTTAATAACAATAAACTGACGACTAGTATAACAAAAAACCCTAATATTATACAGGAGAAGCAAAAGATAATTAAATTTTTTTTAAAAATTATGTGGGAGTTAAATTGGCGACGTGGCCAATTCACCAACACATGTTCCCCTTCTTTCCACTGTTCTACGTAGCAAGACTCGGACGAGCAAGTGCCATAAGCATAACCGGGGAAAGCGAACGGGACAATGGCCACATGATTTTAAATAACGTTTTAATTATCTTTTGCTTCTCCTGTATAATATTAGGTTTTTTTGTTCTACGAGTCGTCAGTTTATTGTTATTAGATTGGATAGATCAGATCTATGAGACTATAATATTGAGAGTTAAATTGGCGATATGGCCAATTCACCAACACATGTTCCCATTCTTTCCACTGTTCCACGCAGCAAGACTCCGACAAGCAACTGCCATAAGCATAACCGGGAAAAGCGAATGGGACAGGGGACCACACCATCATCCGATCAATATATATTGAATTCGGTAGAGAACGAAGAACATATGTGTGCCCACTGCATCGCCGGAAAAGGAGGAGGACACAGAGAGCCGAGTTGATTCCATCCTCAACGACGAACCACAAACCACCGGTGAATCTTGAAGACAGCAAACCGAGAGTACCACCATGCGGAGACAGTGAAGAGAAAAAAAAATCATCAACCAAGTTCCGGACCGCCGGAGATCCGAGAGCTACTCTGCCATAGTTCTTGTACCACTAATAATCTGGTATCCAAACTCATACAATGTAACCTTTATTAAATATTTTATGCTAGAAAAAGGATTCGAACAATATTTTTTATATTTGAGTTATCATCAATAGAGTGTAAACATATTTCTTTAAATAATTTTTTTTTTAATTTATACTTATTTTCAATAATTTTAGTGTGAAAATAAATGTTGCTCTCAGAAAAAACGTGCTAAAAAACTACAAAATCAAAATGTTTTTCAAGCATGTAGTATAGATTTCCCACAGAGACCAAACAGTATGACTCTCCGTTCTAAATTCGATTCTAGCTAAGAAGAATAAAATAAAGTGTTTGATTTCGAATGATTACAATTTGAATCAGTATTTAAAAACGAATGTAAATCAATAGAATAAAGCATCATGCGTCAGGAATTCCACTGGTATTCAGGTTTCAAGCTCATGTTAACATGCAGGATTTTACTTTGAAAATAGTTCTCAACTCAAAAGACAAAAACTAGATTAATCTCCTCTCGAAGCATTAATTCCTATATCGAATTACTAAAGACAAGCTCTCGCTGAATTCAGATAATTCAATCATGCATTAAGTTCAGATTCGATATGTTCATAGACATTCAAGACAACATTCTCGCTAAGCAAGAACATCTACTCATCTAGATTATGTTAGATTTATAAACCAAATCCCTTTGTATTTATCAATCTAATATCAATGAACTAGATGATCAATCCAATTCAAGCATTAAGAACAAATCTAGACTATGAACCTAACAATTTCAATCATTTATGTTAAACTCTAACTATCAACCCTGTTTTCCTTGGAAAACCCCTAAAACCTAACAAGGTGACTACTCAGACATAGATAAGAAATTAATAAGCATCATTAAGGATTACACTCAGATTTTAACCTAAATATATTTATTGCAAGTGCACAACAAATGCAGTAGTATAAAAGGGATCGAATCCACAAAGACAAGAAAAGCACGACTCTCAGTTTAAAATCAAGTTAAGCTAAAAACAGATATAAAATGAAGATTGTAACTGAGAAATGAAAACAACTATAAAGTAAAAACAATTGTAAAACAATTTAAGAAAACGCTAGGCAATAGAGAATTTCGCAGGTATTCAGGTTAAAGGTCAAAGTTAACATGCATGATTGGTTACTGAAAATAATTCCCAACTCGAAAGACAACAATAAACTAATCTTTTCTTGAAGTATTAGACCCTATTCTTGAATTACTAAACACAAACTCCTGCCGTATTAGATAATTCGATCATGCATTTCAATTCAGATTCGATAATTCATAAGCCCCTAAGACAATACTCCCGCAAGAAAATGCACTTATTCATCTAGATTATATCATACTTCTAAACCAAATCCCTTTGAGTTTATAATTCTATGATCAATGAACGAGTTAGCTACTCTAATTCATGCATTAAGAACGAATCTAGACTGAAAACCTAACAAGTTTCAATCCATTCTATCAAATCCTAACGATTAACCTGGTTTCCCTTAGGAAAATCCTAAAACCTAACAAAGAAACTACTCAGACATGATTGCAAGAACAAAAATCATAGATTGAGTGAACATGGAAGAATTAAAAATCCAAATTGTATATAAAGAAATCAGAGTTCAAAAATCCTCTCAAATACATATGTAGATCTCCTTTCTCTGGAGCTCAGTGATAAAACTTGTTATAAAAACTTAATAAAACTTCTTTTTTAAACCTAAGAAAAAAGGGCTTTTTATAGTCTCTTAAACAAATGAAAATAAAGTCTAAAATGATAAAAACTAATGATAAATCTTGAGGTCAAATGCGTCTTTTAGCTCGATTCTAATTCTGCTCGACATAAGGGATCGATCGATCCATGATTGGATCGGTCGATCTGAACTTTCAAAAAAATCCAAGTGATTTGGATCGATCGATATGTCTTTGTCCGAGATCATTCTTCATTTTGCACTTGAATTCTTCCAAAAGTTGTCCTTTTTGCGTCCCAAACACTGAATATCCTGAAAATGTGCTAAAAACACAAGGAAAACACTCGGATAACACTAAATAATAGATATAAATACCCACCAAAAGGTGTTAAATCCGAGTGATATCAACTCCCTCAGACTTAGATCTTTGCTTGTCCTTATGTAAAGCAAAAACCATATATGAAGAAGAGGTTTGAAAAGGACCACACAAGAACTCTACGAATCTCAGTAACCCAAGTTCAAACATCAAAAACCACAAGACACCAATCCTAGACAACCACTGCAAATTAACTGTTTACGACCACGTAACCAGTGACATGCTTCCTACTCTAAATCCCAAATCAATAAGACCATCAAATCATTTCAACCAGCTCTCTACATTCAAATTAGTATAAATGGTGTGTTCTTGCCTATGGGGTATCGATCAATGCCCGCTAAAGTATCTTTTCTATCAAAGCGCCCAAACCTAATAGAGCATCCAACGACTTCTGGTCCTTACATTTTTTTCCCCCCTTTTCACTTCTTTTTGAAAGAATCGCACTTTTCTGCGTTTTTCTTTTCTCTTTTTTTTTTATTTTTTTTCTTTTTCGAAAGAACCGCACTTTTCTGCGTTTTTCTTTTCTATATGTTTTTACTACTTTTAAAGCAGACCAACAATGACTACAGACTTCTAGGTCACGCTTTCAACACTTTTTCTAAACTGGTTTTTCTAAAGGGAGGGAGAGAAAGGATCTGGATCATACTAAAAGAACTTGTCGGTTTTACAGAGAACTGAAGAGAAAAGTACCCAGCTTTTAAAGTATAACCAACACCATAAGCAAGAAAATCAAGATCAAATTTAAGTCATATCAAAATAGATCTAGCATCAAATCATTAACAATCCAAAAGACAAGAACTTTCAAAAGCATAAAAATCACTCAATGGGGGTTCCAATCCTAAGTACAGCAGTTAAACTAAGTCAGCATTCAAGTAGAGAATGATATCAAACTTACACCGGGTTAGTTGTCATCATAGATTCTGGTCATTATTCCTTTGAGTCAACTAGACTCATCTAACAAAACGAAAAAATTGAAAATTTTCACCAAAATAATGTTAGTAACTACCATATCCCCTCCTCCAGACTTACTCAGAAGAAGGAAAAATGATTAAAATATAAATAAGTCTAAACACCAAAATCCAAAATAAAAAGAAAATACATAAGTCCAAAGTGAAAATGAAAAGAAAGGATAACCACGAAATGATCAGTCCGAAGACTGTCTCAAGCTGCCAGCTCGTCTCGCTCTGCGGCCTGAAGAATCCCCGTCCTCATCATTCCTATCTCTATATGCTCCAAAACATGCCGGTCAGTTGATCTTCGCCAATTCGTCCCAAATCCTTTGAACCATGATGTGGGTCCTCTCAGCAGCATCTGCTGTCTATCTGATTGTCTCAGCGTCTGTGAAGTCGGGTCGCCGAGGTGGCAAGTCGTACTCATTGCAATCCCCAGGTAGGATATGTAAGCCATCCTCTAGACTAGGGCCCCACTGCTATCTCTGAGTGGACCGCCTACTACGAACCGACCCTCGGGAAAGTCATGGTGCATCAGGCACGAGATCAACCCCGTCAACTAAACGATCAGCTCCCGGAAGAAAATGAATGTTCTCCAGGGAAGAGACGCTAGTGAGGCAGCATGATCTTGCACCTCTGACCTCCCGAGTGCAGAAACACATAAGCTCGATCCTTTGTAAACCACTTGGTCGAGAAAAAGAACGACCAATCCACTCGGTTGGTCAATTCCGATGGGGGAAACAACCCGAGAGGAATCCCGACATGTAGAAGAACTGGGGTAACCAAACTACCCATCACTTCAACCCGAGATGGGTTCCTCACTGCATCTAGCTTCCGACTAGCAAGGATCTTAGCAAAAATCCACCCAAGGTTGGCATGATGGCGAACCGGATCCTGGTCAGCCACATAAGTCACCGTCGTGTGATGGAAAATGGAGAATTAGAGGAGCTCAAGATCTTGAGAATTGACTGCTGCCGCTTCAGACTTTCCAAAGAAAGTGCACCCCAATACCTTGAGTGCAATGCGGACAGCCGGGTTGCGGATACCGGTAAGCTTCGCCTCTCTAGAATCGTACCGCTCATGCGCTACAACATCCCATAAATCCGTGTAGGAATAGAAGTTGGCCAACTCAGGTACATGTCCTTCGTCCCTGAATTAGAAAATTAGACCGAACTCCGCCATCAAAATCTCTTAAAGAATACCGCAACAAAAGAATTGTACCTCAATTTCAGTGATAAACAGGTTCTGTGGATCTGGACCGGGGGTGTGGATGCGGAACGAGGTTAGGAATTTCCTCCCAATATCGGAGTAGAGAGGGTAGTCTCGGAACGGGAAGGTTCCGAGACCCATGCGGTGGAACAGATCCACAACATCACCGTTTAATCCTAGCGCCGCTAAAGTCTCATGATAAGCAAACTAGGTCGGCTCCATCTTGCTCTTGATCAAAGCATTGTAGAACATGGAAACGAATTGATCCCATTTTTTTCGGAGAACTTGCGCTCCTTCTAGCCTTTGTGACTCTTGAGTTGGAAAACCACCAAATCGAGGCGGCAATTGTTGAACCGCGTCCTTGGTTTCCGAGGACATGGTGATTGAGTGAACCTCGGATCAAGGACTGGATCGACTTCTTCAATCTCCTCATTGTTGATGCTGCTACTAGTAACCGTTTTTCCCTTTTCCTTAGCGGTTGCTTTTGTCTTCTTCGCCGCTGGCGGTCTAGCGGAACTCGAGCGGTCAGTATGCGGCTGAGTCTGCTTAGCCGTTTTGCTTTATGTCGATTTCCTCGTCCTTGTTTGTGCTGGTTGATGTGTTCCATCATCACTCTCATTTCCGGAATCGTCTGGACCATAATCGAAGTTGCGTGTAGACATCCTGAAAAAGAAAAAAGACTCCGAAGCAAAATGAGTGTCTCGTTCAATCCAAAACATCCATAACATGAATATCCATACTCAAAAAAACCGCTTTCAAAGGTTTTAAAACAACCTAATGAAAATCTTTCAAAAGAAGTCGTAATCTAAACCAATAGAAATCAAACCATCATATTCTAGAAATTCATATTCAATCCTAGAACAATCCACATTCTTAATCAATCCAAACAACTTCCTAGAATCATCCAAAATCCACTAAATCTGAAATACCTTTTGAAGATCGATAGTAGGGTTTTTGTATCCCTAAGGGCTATCAATCAACCCATCGTTGTAGTATGGGTTTTTATGTCAATCCATAATGGGAGCGTACTAAGCAATAAGGATGTATTGGATGCTTTAAAGTCAAGCTGATGTAAAAAGGGTTTTGGATGCTAAAAGGTCTTAAGTGCAACGAAAGTAAAAAGACATAAAACAGAGAAATGCTTTTGACATTTTGGATGCAAAACAGAGTGAATGCAAGAAAAGGTAAAACGTGCAATCAATGGTAAAGTCGTTCCTGAGGACAAAGGGTAACTGACATGGGAATCCATCTTGGGCTACCTAAGTACCTAACATACCTCAAACAATGAGCTGACCCCTAGACATAAGCTCTACTAACAATCAATTCCGTTGTCTTGGCAACCAATCTCAAGCAAAGCAATCACAGACTCAACTGTCGTCATAGACGGCGACTACCTAGCAGGAATTAACCTCTACTACCATAGCTAACTCGTTTCCCACATCTATTCACAGAGAAGGGGAAACGAATCTCTGCAACCCCCCTCGGTCCAGTCACCTCCATCCCTCTCGGGTAAGAGTGCAGTCAGCATTAAGGTGAGAAGGTCCAGAAGGGATCTAACAACCAAACAACTTAGGTACCTAAACAAACCCAGAACATCAACCCTTGTCTACCCCCATCCTCAGGAACTTGGATGACTACTCACTACTCATGGGAGTAGAAGCAGATGAAACAGCAAACAAAACTACAAGTTTAAACATAAAGATCTATGAAGAACATCAAGAACACAAACCCAGAAATGAAGAACAGCAACGAAAATGCAAACTTAAAACAGAAGCTTAAAACTTAAAACGAAAATCAAGATGCAAAAACTAAAGAACAACCTAAAGCTAAGCAAGGAAACAAAGTAAAAACAATAGATTAACTTAAAACTTCAAAGAATCTTGGTTTTACACCAAGAACATGAAGAACAGACTAAGAAATGAAAAACCTAAGACAAAAACTAAAAAGGAAAGAAAAACTAAGCTTGTTGAAAATCGAGGCGAATTAGGGCTTTTATAGTCTTCAGAGAAAAACCCTAATTCGCACTAAAGACAAAATGCTAATCATTGTCTTGGATCTTGGGCCTTGCTTCAGGTGGTATCCGGATTCGAGTTAGTCGGGTTGGAGCGTGTTTGCCTTCGAGTGATTGAGTGCACAATCGATCCAGACTAAAGGGTGCTTGCTTGGGATCAACCAGCTTTGTTGCGTCCAAAATTCGTCTGAGGTTGGGATCGATCCTGGCGTTGAGTGCCTGAGATCGATCCCAATATAGCTGAGATCAATTTTGTGTGTTCTCTTCTTAGTCCAACTTTATCTTCGTGGACTTTCTTAGCTTCGTTTGAGATTTCATCAGGAACCCTGAAAGAGTGAAAGGGGGATCGATCATGTTTTGTTGTCCAACTGCCTGAGATCGATCTGGTTTCACTGCGGGATCGATCTGGAGTGTTGTTGGGATCGATCTGCATTGAGTTGAGATCGATCCCGAAGGTGTTGAGTGGGATCGATCTCGTTTTGTTGCCGGATTTCCTGAGATCGATCCTGCATTGAGTTGGGATCGATCCTGCAGGTGCTTAGAGGTAAGTTCAATGCATTCCAATTTTGAGTGCCGAGTGCTAAGTCCATTCGACGTCAAGTGCTGTTTTTTTGAAATTTCTCAAATCCTTTCCAAAAACACCTGAAAGTCCTGAAAAACCTCCAAAATGCGTACATATGCAAATTCTAATGCAAAACTACTAAAAACACTAAACTTAGTGAAATCGACCATAAATGTGATGCATGCACGCTTTTAGACCTTAGAATCGATGCTAATTGATAAATAAAAACAGTGAAATTCAGAGTCATCAACTCCCCCAAACTAAATCCGTGCTTGTCCGCAAGTAATTCAGAAGTCTGGGAGTGAGGTTTGAAAGTGGGAACTCAGAACCAAAACATGCTGCAAACACAGGTAGTATAAATGTCCTGGTTACTAGTTCTAGAATGCAATCCTATGTTCATCCTACTTAAAAATGTTAGCCATACTCATCAAATTTCGTCACAGACCAATTCCAACTTCCACAATGCATTCAAATCCGTTTGTNCATGTGTCTTCAATGAACTCATTTGGTCAAGGACATGTTAAGGAATAAAATTGACCCCTTCATGCAGTGGTAAGCAATTCCGAATAAGGGTTCTCTCAAAAAGGGAATGAGCTTTAGCAGAAAGCTAAAGGTAAGAAC
>OVBE01018277.1:0-10043 GCA_900406425.1 Iberis pinnata
TTACTTGTGGTTTCCCTGATGCCTGACGCTTTTATCTTATAAGTTTTAAACCGTTTTCTATTACCGTTTTGATTCGTTTACAAACAACTTTATTATTTATTCTTTAGCTTGATTTGAATTGAAACTGAAACGTGTACTTCTGGTCTCTATGGATTCGATACCTATACTTTGCTACATTGAACTATTCTCTGCAGTATTTGTTTTAGGATTTAAATTCTAGACCTATCAGAATTTCTGGGTTCAAGAATTTATTCTCCAAATACAGGTTCAAGAATTCAATCTCCCAGTAAAAGCTCTCAAAAGTTTGCAAAGATTAAAGATTCAAGGTAAATAATAAAACCTAAGCCAACATGCTTATATAGTTTTTAGAATAAAAATAGAAAATAGGAAAAAAGGATAAATTGAGGACTATATTTATAAAAATGGAAATTTGCTTGAAAACTTCGCAGGTACTATGGACTGATCGGTCCAAGGACAGACCGATCAATCCGTCTTCTCCGGATAACTATGGACCGATCGGTCCAAGTTCAGACCGGTCGGTCCAAAGTTTATGTTACTTCGGATATTCAGACCGATCGGTCCAAGGGTGGACCGATCGGTCTGAAGTCATCTTGACTTCAATTCTTCAGTTTTTATCAATCTAATCTCAGATCGACTCTTCATTTCTTCATTTAGTCAGATTCCATCCAAATATGTAGCAATTCAGCACGTTTGATCCAAATTGACCCGAACACCTGAAAATCTTAGAAAGATCCAGTTTTACAAAGAAAAAGCTCAGATAATACAAGTTTAGCAGGCATAAATGCCCACTAAAATGCATTAAATGTGAGTAATATCACACTGCTTTAGTTAAAATTTGTATAATAGAATAATATTATACGATATACACATAGTAATACCAAAAAATACTATACAGATTCAAACCGGTGTCGCAACAAAATAGATCAACCACACCAATATGCTCCAAGAAGAACATACTTTGACTGTAAGTCCAGACATACGTACTCTAAAATGATTAATCATTACTATGTTCGAATATATCCATTCATACTAAAATATTGTTCTCATTTAATTCAAGTAGGTGGATACGACAGATGTGGATACTATAATAATCTACCACTCTACAAAATTATAAAAGCAACAAGTTGAATTGTTTATCAAACTAACGTCTAAGACATGTTAAACTATTCTTGGAGTTCATTTCAAGAATGCACATACAATGCGGCGAGCTATCATTTTATTCAAAAAAACAACAAGAAACATAGGTGATAAGATATCAAGGATGCTCGAAATATACAATCCAGAAATAAAAGGAATGACATAAACATCATTTTGTGTAGGTAGCCAAGCTACTAGTTCAGGAGCTGCTCCCCGACAACGTAGTAGAGAAGAAAAAGGTTAGCGTATCCTTTCTTTTACATGGAGATACTACTCAAATTATCTAGAATATCCAACGATATTTTCTAATAAACCCTTGTCAATCACCCAACCAACGAAGTTAGCTGCAGAGAACCCGTTTCTACATTGCCCATATTGCGAAGCTTTAGTATGGTATTCTGAAAAAATTGGAACTGATCCCAAAACCGGAGAACCAACTTACAAAATATGTTGTCAACAAGGTCGTGTAAAACTCCCACCAATTATAAAGACACCCAAATTCCTAGAACATTTGTTCACCACAAGTTTGGAATTCTGTAATGATATACGGACATACAAATCCATCCTAGCATTTACATCCATGGGGGCAAAGATATATCACAAAGTAACCCATGGTCATGGACCAAATACTTTCACAATACACGGCCAAAGCTATCATCGGATCGGTACACTAATACCCATGCCAAGCCAGACTCCGAAGTACTTGCAACTATATATATATATATATGAGACACGGAAAATGAGGTTTCCAACCACATAAACATAATGTCTCGCAAAAGCTTCGAAAGGCAGCTAGAGAGAGAAGTCATTGTGTGGTTAATAGAAATGCTATATGCAACTGATTGTTTGTGAAAATTATTTTGAAAATCATTTGATCGGTACAAGACTAATGATGTGGAAAAGTTTACAATACGATTTATTGTCCAGAAGAGTAAAGGAAAAGCATACGATCTTCCAGAAAGTCAAGAAGTTGTTGGCTTAATTATAGGCGACTTAAATGCTACTATTGGTGAACGAGATGTTATTATATAGTTACAATCTACCCACTTACAAGAAATAAGTGATGTCTACCTTTTGTTCATGAGTTTTCAGTATCCATTATTATTTTCGTATGGAGAAAATGGGTACCATCCTAAAATACAACATTCAATACTTCTGTCTAGAACAAGCAAATGAACATTTATAAGTATACGTCAGTTTTATGCATATCAATGCAAACTAGACTATCAAAAGGGTTGAAAATTATTAAAGGAGGACGGCTTTTCCACCAATATGTTGTTCATGTATATACAACTATCGAATAAGAAAGGCTTCGATGGGTGAGGAATGATATCACTCGGTTTTGATGCCTTATAGTGGGTATTTATACTTGCTATTTGGCATAATTCGAGTGTTTTTCTCGTGTTTTTTGTATGTTTTTAGGATTTTAGGAATTTAAGAAGTTCTGAAGCAAAAAGGATGGTTTTCAGAAGATTTTAGGTGCAAATGGACAACCCAAGATGGTCAGATCAATTTAAACCGAAGAATGATCAACCATAGAAGCATATGAAGAGAGATCAATCGATCCATGCTCAGATCGATCAATCCAAAGCTCCTGGAAACCTACGGAAAAACATATTGATCGCTCTCATCATGGATCGATCGATCTTGGAAGAAGCAGAACGATGGATCGATCGATCCCTATGTGGATCGATCGATCCCTATGTGGATCGATCGATCCCACTACCCGAACCATCTTGGAAATAACCAAAAAGATGCATTTGTCCTCAAGACCTATCAAGGGATTTCCTTATTATATTAGGTTTTTCTTATTTTATTATAGTATATAAAAGCCTTTTGGCTGAAATTATTAAAAGAGAGAACATTAATCAACTTTTAGAATTCAAAGATTTTTCAGTGAGAAGAGATATCAACCCTCTATTTGGAGAAGATTTTTGAACTATGTCTTTTACTTTCAATACAATTTGATTTCTAATTATGTGTTCTTCTTTAATGATGATTGTTGATTGCTTAGTTATGTTTGAGTAGTCACCTTGTTAGGTTGTAGGGTTTTTGTAGCGCTCGTGAACCAAAATCATGGCCGAGACGACCGTATCAGAACATGAAAGTCGGAACAAAGAGGTTAAATTCGTATGTTGGGAAGATTTTTGAAAAATGCTAAGGAAAGCAAATCAGTTCGGGAATAATGCTATGTATCCACATTGTTCCTTAACCGGTTCGAGGAAGTATGCATCATTTGATTCAGTTATAGTCAATGTCTATTTATTATTAATTTTTATAATTAATAATTAAATAGGCAGTGACTCCTCAAACACATGTAATGTATACTGGTGGAATTCTGAAAATTGTCACTAATGTATTATAGGGGGTGGGTGTAGTTGAGGACTGGACCGGTTGGGCTGGATGGACTGAATGATGCTAGAACCCCTTAGACCGTGCATGGGAAACATGATTGGGATTCTTGACAAGCATCTTTAGTCCAATTTGGGAATATTGATCAAGAATTATTGAAGATCGAAGATCAGATCACGGCTTAGATCAGATCAAGTGGGAATTCGAATGTGTTTGGGCAAGTTCAGTCAAGGATTGAGCTAAACCTTGTGATCAAGAAGGAAATCCAGTCAAAATCTAAGTAAAACTGAAAAGTTGAGCTGATACCAAGAAATTCGGAAGTTGGTCGGGTGGTTGGTGAAGTTGGTAGCATGGTTGGTGGAAGTTGGTGGAAGTTGGTGAAAACTGATCGGATTCAGACATAACGGTTGGGACTGTCGTGTTCAGACAAGGCGATTATGATTGTCGGACACGTGTGCAAGGTAACACGCGCGAGAGCGGTTACTGGCTTGTCTGATGCGCAGAATCGTATGCAGTTATGCAAGAATGTGCATATGAGCGTTTTACTAAAGGAAACCACGGATCGTTGAGCTGGCGCGTTCTGATTGGACGGTTGAGAAATGTGGCTCGAGCTGAAAACCGCCACTTCACCTATAAATAAGAACTGATCGGCTCATTTCTTCTGTTTGCGCGAGTTAACGATCTTTGTGAGAGAAAACCACCATAGAGAGACAAAATCGAGCATTGGTGCAATCAGTCCCTGAGTAGTGCGAGTTGGGTGCCGACTTAGTCAGCCGAGAGCCGATCTAACCGTAGAATCGAAGAATTCAGTCAAAATCGTCCAAAGTTATAAGGTGAGTGCGAGTTATTGAACTGTTAAACTTTCTTTGTGATTGTCTATGGTCGTGAGTGCCGGTTTACCGTTTTTAGAGCCTTCGTGGCTGGTTACTACATGATCCGGATGGTTTAACGACCGAATCATGAACTGTTAAGGCATTATTGCCGAGAAAACTAATTGAAATGGCCGTGTGATGCTAAAAATTGTACTGAAATGGCCAAAGTGCCGATTACTGGGCATACGTGCCGAAATGTTAAAGCGTACTGGGTTAGACTGGTGATGCATCTGGGTAAATCCTGATGATCAGGACAGTCTAATCAAAATTGTTGAGTCAAAACTGAACTGAAAGTTCTAAAAGGGAAGTAAACTGATTATTGAGGCTAAGTGTTGCAAATTAAACCGTACTCACTAAACAATAGCATTTTTATGCCTCCTTTGTGATCGCAGGTGATGCTAAGGAGTGAGACAACTCGAAAAATCAAGGCAAAAGGGAAGGGAAGGATGGTGGATTGTAAATATGTTGGGTAGATTAACTTAGAAAATTTTCAGTTCAATGTAATAGCTTATAGAAAACTAGCATTGTAATTGAAAACTTGTTTATCTATCTATGAATGCATGTTTTTAAGTTAAGAACACTGAAAGAAATTGAAATGTGCATGAAAATGGCTAAGTAAATGAAAGAACTTAGAAAGAATTGAAAAAGTTAAAAAAAAATGGCTAAGTATAGAAAACCTCTAAAGTATGTCACCGCTTAGGTTATCTAGGCAGTGAGCCGGGCCAGTTAGGAAAATGAGGATGGGGTGTTGCAGGTTTCCCAGGGAAACTAGGTTTGATAGTTAGAGTTTATCATAATGGATTTGAGTTGTTAGGTTCTTAGTCTAGATTTGTTATCAATGCTTGAATTATCATGATCACCTAGTTCACGATATTAAGTTAATAAATACAAAGGGATTTGGTTTAGAAACCTGACCTAATCTAGATGAATAAGTGTCTCTGCTTGAGGGAGTATTGTCTTTGATTCTTATGAACATATCAAATCTGTAATCAATGCATGATTGAATTATCTAAATACGGCGGGAGTTTGTCTTTAGTAATTCGATTATAGGGATCTAATACTTCAGGAGGAGATTAGTCTATTATTTTCTTTTGAGTTGAGAAATATTTTCATTATAAAGTCTCGCATGTCAACCATAGCTTCAAATCTGTTAACATGTGGATTTCCCTAACGCCTAGCGATTTCTTTAATTTCTTCCAACCGTTTTAATTTACAGTCGTTTTAATTTACAATCGTTTAAATCGAACAGCCTCTTTACTATCCTCTTAGCTAGAATCGAACGTTTGACTGAGAGTCGCACAACTTGGTCTCTATGTATTTGATCCCTCTTATACTATTGTGTTTGTTGTGCACTTGCAGTGAATATATTTGGGTTAAAACCTGAGTGTATCAAATTTTTTGGCGCCGTTGTCGGGGAAAAATTGTGCCTTTTAAGTTTTACTTAGCATCTAGTCTAAGATTTTTATTTTTCAGTACTTAACTCGTTCTTTCTTCTTGTATTTGTTTTTCAGGTGCATGAACAGAAGATCTAACAAATAATTTGACTTGCTTAACCTCGGTAACGAAGAACTAGCAAAGTTAGAACGCTCAAACCAGAAAGCTCGAAGAAACGCCAACTCATCCATATCAATTGCTAAAAACGTTAATCATAATCTGGTTGATCCAGTGGACCCAAACGACAACTTGCTTCCTCCTGGTGCATGATTACATCAGTTAATAAACCCCGAAGGAGGAGCAAACGGTAATCAAGTGCCACTAGAACAGCAAGTAGGCGGTAATGGTAATTGAGACCCACCAGAACATGTCAGAAAAAGCCTACTACATTAAAATAGGGTACTAGTTGGAGACTTCAACAACCCTGAAGCTTTCCTAGCCAATAGGAATGATCTATATCCGCGCCAGCCTCAAAGACAGGACTATTAGTTCCCGTTTCAGCTTATCCAGTTGCTCATGAAAAACCAATTCCATGGTTTACCTACGGAGCATCCTATGGATCATATAGATAGCTTTGAGGACATCTGCAGAACCACCTAACTCAATGGAATACCTAAAGACTTCATGCATTGTAAGCTCTTCAATCACTCTCTTGCTGATAGAGATCTTAGATGGTTAAAATCGTTGCCTGCAAACTCCACAGAAACTTGGGATGAGTGCAAATCCAAATTTATGAGTCACATCTACAAGGACCAACAATTTGAGAAACAAGATATCTCAGTTTCAGCAAGGTCCTGTAGAATCTTTCTATGAGGCATGGTACCGATTCAAAGAGTACCTTCGGGATTGTCCTCACCACAGATTCTCAGAGCTGAACCTTCTCAATACTTTCTACAGAGGTTTTTAACAGCAGTATCGACTCTCTCTTGATACTGCTAGCAATGGTGACTTCATGACCAAACCTGTTAATGAAGCCAATCAATTGATTGATAAGCTCAAAGCAATAACAATCATTGTCCTGATTACGATCGAAGAGTAAGATCAACTATTTCATAATCTTCTTAATTGACTGAGGTAAAAGGATTTCTCACTCAACTTCTCAAAGGAAAAAACCAAGAAACATGTCAGCTTCGCTGATGATGTAGAGAAGATTGAAGCAGACTGCTTTCCTATCAAAGAACCTGATTATGAAGAAAAAGTGAGCTATGTCAATAGCCAAGGACAAAGAGTGTTCAACCAAGGTTTCATTTCAGGTTACAGCAAGGGTAATCTCTCTTGGAGAAGCACCAATGTCGCAAATCCCCAAGATCAAGTGTATCCTACTCAATAGAACACCTTTGTGCAGAAATTTGGACAAGCTTTTGGTCAGAATTCAGGTAGGAATGTTTTTCAAGGAAATTATAATAAGAGTTTTGTGCAGAATTCAAACTCATGAGGTTTTCAAAAAACCTCTCAACATGGGTTTCAACAAGTGACTCCACCTCAGGACAAAAAGGTAGAATCGATGGTCAAGCAGATCCTAGAAACTAGATCTGCAAGTGGCTCAAACCTTAGAAGCAGTTAGAGACAAGTTGGTGTTCTTCCTGGGAAAGTGGAAGACAACCCAAAAGGCTACTGCAAGGCCATAAATTTGGATGGGAATGAGAAAAAAGATGTCTCTAAAAAATCTACAGTTTTTAGAGGTTCAAAAAAAGATACAAAGAAGCAGATCGATCAATCCCTTAAGGGATCGATCGATCTAGTCACACGTAAAATTCCAAAAAACTCAGATCGATCGATCCGCATACATGGATCGATCGATCGATCCATCTGTAACAGGAACTTACATAGCATATGATCGATTAATCCATCTGCAACAGAAACCTATGGGAAAGACGATCCATCCATCCATCTGACAGCAACTAAAAAAAAGTCGAGATCGATTGATCCCTCTGTGTAGACTGCACCACCTTCCAACCAACTTTTTGAACTCAATATTTCACGTCTGGTTGAACCTGAAACTTATGAAGAAGATTTTGCGTACTATGACGAGAGTTCTAGCATTATCATTCCACTAAGAAGACTTCGAAAGCTACAAGATCCTAGAGAATTCTTAGTTCCTGTCAAGATCAAGGGGGTAATCTTCATGGATTCACTCAGTGATACAGGAGATAACGTTAACGTCATGTCCATAATTGTCGTTGAGACGCTGGGATTAAAAGGTATTAAACCATCAGAGATAACTTTCACACTAGCTAACAACTCAGTTATATCCTCGAATGGATTTGTCTCTGATGTGATGTTACAAGTCCGAGATTGTGTTGTCCCTCTTGATTTTAATGTTTTGGACACAAATGGTAGCTCAGATGGAACACCGGTGCTAGGGAAGACCTTTTCTAGCATCTGTAGGAGCTGTGATGGATATGCCTAAAAAGCACCTCTATCTCACAAAGATCAAGAAGAGCTATTATTATCTAATAATGCTCGAAAACAATGCTTCTAAGATCATTATGATGAATGAAGAAAAGGTAGCACAGAAATTACAAGTCAAATCTGGTACTAAAGAGGCTATTCTTGAAGTCTTGCTCAAAGACGCTCAAGTCTCAACCAAGAGTGCAACCCCTATAATCAAAAAGGGGTAAGATAAACTTGAAGAAGATCAACGAGAATCCCCATCCGACCTTGATTCCTCAAACATTGGTTGGAGATGGAATTGAAAATAGGGTGAAGAGCAAAGATACTCAAAAACATTTCTCAAAGGTTAAAAACAACGGTAAGGGGAAATTAAAGAAGGTCAACAAGGACACTCATCTGACTTTGATTCCTCAAACACTGGTTGGAGACGGAATTGAGTACAAGGTAAACCTCAAAACCTTTTTCAAGGGTTAAAACATTCTTTTCCTCAGATCTTAAGAACAAAGGAGCTGATTCTACAAAGGAGATGATGAGTAAGGTTCAGAAGATTCAAATTTCAGACGATGATGGTTGTAGTAGAGCATCTATTGGTGCTGACTTAGTTTCAGCTTAGGAGGTAAGTTCGTCAAGCTTTTGACGTTAAAAAAGCGCTGAGTGGGAGGCATCCCACTATTGGTGATTTAGATTAGTTAAATTTCAAGTTTTTGAGTCAGTTTAGCTTTAGGTTACTAACTTATTAAATTATAGTTTTGAGTTCTTTGTGACTTAGGATATTCTTGGTGAAGTAATCTTCAAGTTACTTCGGGAAAAACAAACGAAGATAACAACTTGGTGACTTAAGAAAGAACGGAGTTTAATTCGGAGGCACAGATCAATCGATCTAGACGCGGATCGATCAATCTGAAGTTTCTCGCATGACCAGTAAGTTGCGACCGATCGATCCAGACGTGGATCGATCGATCCTTTTCTCAGGTAATGTTCCTAAAACACTTTTAACTCATGGTTTTTGTCATTTATCTATTAGTCATGTCCTATTCCTTCTCATGGATTTATTTTCACACTGGGATGGTGTGAAGTAAGTCTGGGGGAGGGTTTATATCTACTAACGATGTTTTGTGTTTTTTTATGTTTCGTCATTTTGATGAAATTTTTCAAAAATTTTCGTTTTCCTTTAGTCGAGTCTAGTCGAGTAGAAGGAACAATGACCAGAATATGTGATAATTATTAGCCTAGCGTGAGTTTAGAATTGATTTCTATTTGATTACTAACTTAGATAAATTGATGCGTTTAGGTTCGGAACCCCATTGATTGATTGATATGCTTTTGAAAGTTCTAGTCTTTTGGATTGTTGATGATTTGATGCTAGATCTACTTTGATATGACTTAATTTTATCTTAATTCCTCTTATCTATGGTGTTGGAATACTTTGCGCTAGGTATTTTTGTCTTCAGCCCTTTGTAAACCAAGAGTTCTTTCATTACGATTCTGATCCCATTCTCCTTCCCTTCATTAAAAATTACTAAAAAAAAAAAATAAAAAAAAAACAAGAATAAAAGAAGCAAGCGAAAGCAAAGCTTAGTGATAGTAGGATTTTTCCGGGTCTCAATTCCTATTACACTATCATGTCGTTGTAGTGATAATAGGTGTTAATCCAAATGGGTGATGATATTAACCACTCTAGATGCAATGGATACTACTAATTCAAGTCAAGTATTAAAATTGGGGTTTTCTAACAAGTCCTAAACGAACAGACGTGCATAAAATGAACAAGACATAGAAAACGAATATTATAAAAATAAACTCTAAGGAAAGATAGCATGCAAGGTAAAAACA